>CAUYSK010033537.1:0-157797 GCA_963575035.1 Avahi laniger | reverse complement strand
ATAACCAGAGTGCATCCCTGTGGTATTTTATTTTATCTCGGTAGATGAGTTTAGTGTTTTACTTTTTGGGAATATGCACGTCAGAGGGTGCCACCTCTTTGAGTTCACCTTGAACATGCATGCCCCATAGAGAAAAAACAGGGAATCTTGAATTCAGGCTGTGTCATTGTTCTTCATATGGACCGTCCCTCTACAAAGCGCCTGACACATTGCTTCTAGAGAATGCAGATCTAGACTTCTCACATTGATTAGTAGAGCCCGACCTCTTTTTTTATTTTCCTAGTCCTAAATCTTGGAGACTAGCTGAGCCTACTCGCAGGCAGTACACCTCGGGCTCCACTTTGCATCAGGCATCTATGCAAAAATGCAAAAGCCTGTCATGGCCCTGCCTCCCATCAGCCCAGGTACTAGTACTATGGTACTAGTCATTTTGATTGAGGTGAGGCTGAGGGATCCCAGCTGTTGACAAGTTCCTTGTGTATTTAGACATAGGTGATTCTCAGACTAATCCTCATTGTTGTTATTATTTTTTATCTCGGCAGGATCTGTAGTGATGTCCCGTCTTGTTCCTGATATAGGAGAGTCTCTCTCTCTCGCTCTGTCTCTCTCTCTGTCTCTCTCTCTCACTCACACACACACACACACACACACACACACACACACACACACACAAATAGCCACCTCTAGGAGAGACAGTACATTCAAAAAAACAAGATTTTCACCTCAATTTGAGACAATAGAATAACTGGAGAGAAATCATAAAATAAGTCTGAAATGATTAAACATAAAAGAAGGAATTAAAATTCTAAGAAAATAATAGAACACTATAAAAAAGATGGGTTTAAAAAGCAGCAAATGGAACTACACATGAAAAATGTAGTCATTGGAATTCAAAACTCAAAGGTAAGGAGAAATACCAGGTAAGACACAGCTAAAAAAATAATTGAGTGGAAGAGAGATCAAGGATGTTTTCCAGAATGGAACAAAGAGAGATAAAGAGATATAAACTGTGAATGGGAGGCTAAGAAAAAACACAGCAAAATAAGAAGGTCCAAAATGTTTAAATAGGAATTCTAGAATGAAACTAAAACAAGTGAAAGAAAAGCAATATTTAGAAACAAGGCTAAGAATTTTGGAATTAATAAAAGACATGATTCTTCAGATGTAAGAAACATAATGATTCTTAAGCAGGAGAAAATAAATTACCTAGTGAAATTGCAGACACAAAGACAAGGGAGAAAAAAATTTTAAAAACAGTCACAGAGAAAGATTACCTACAAAAGAATAACTATACTGACAGCAGATTTCTACCATAAAAATAAAGGAGCTAGAAGAAAATGTGATAATAGTGTCAAAGAGTTGAAAGAAAGTAAACCTAGATAACCTAGAATTTTATACATATCCAGATTATCATTCAAGAATGAGGGTAAAATTATCTCCAATGATACAAAAATGCACAAATATTGTTATTACATATAATATAAAAATATTGAAAGTAGTTTAAATGTCCATATAGGGCCAGGCATCACCATGTAATCAGGCTCACGCCTGTCATCCTAGTACTTTGGGAGGCCAAGACGGAAGGATTGCTTGAGGCCAGGAGTTCGAGACCAGCCTGAGCAAGAGTGAGACCCCATATCTACTAAAAATAGAAAAAATTGGCCAGGTGTTGTGGGGTGCACCTATAGTCCCAGCTACTCAGGAGGCTGAAGCAGGAAGATTACTTGAGCCCAAGAGTTTGAGGTTGCAGTGAGCTGTGATGACACTGCTGTACTGCAGCTGGAACAACAGAGTAAGACTGTCTCAAAAAAAAAAAAAAAGTCTATATAGGACTGTCAGGATAAAGTACAGTATAATGAATATGTAACAGACATTTTATTTATAAAATAAAATAAAAGTGAAGATTTCTATGAACCAATAGGGACTGACTTCCAGTATATTAATTGGGAGGAAAAAAACCCAAGGTGCTGATGAGTATTTAAGAAATAAAGTATGCTTATATTTTATTGGGATATAATTCATATACCATAAATGCTACCACTGTGAAGTGCACAACTGAGTAGTTTTTACTATATAATATTTATACATGATAATAATATTAAAGTCACAAAGCTGTGCACCACTAATTCCAGAACATACTTACCAGCCCAAAAATAAATCCTGTGCTCTTTAGCAGTTGCCTTCCTTTGCCCCTCTCCCCATAACCCCTGGCAACTAGTAATCTACTTTCTGTCTCTATGGCTTTGTCTATTCTGAATATTTCATATAAATGGAATCATAAAATGTATGGGCCTCTGTGTCTAGCTTCTTTCACTTAGCATGTTTTCAAGGTTCATCCATGTTATACCATGTCTTCATCTGTTTTGTGTTTCTATAGCAGAAGACCTGAGACTGGGTGATTTATAAGGAAAAAAGGGTTTATTTGGCTCATGATTTTGATGGCTGGAAAATTTAAGCCTGGTATCTGCATCCACTAAAGGCCTTCAGCTGCTTCTGCTCACAGTAGAAAACAGAAGGGGAGACAGTGTGTGCAGAGATCACATAGCAAGAGAGGAAGCCAGAGATAGTGGCAGGTGCCAGGCTCTTTTTAACAACCAGCAAGAACTCACTCACCCCCAAGGGAGGGCATTAATCTGTTCATGAAGGATTCCCTTCAGACCTGAACACCTCCCATTAGGCCCTACCTCCAACATTGGGGATCACATTTCAACATGAGGTTTGGAGGGGACAACATCCAAACCATATAGCCTATCATGAGGCAGTACTTAATTCACTTTTATGACTGAATAATATTCCATTGCATGAGGGGCATAACAAACTTTGTTTATCCGTTCATCTCTTGATGGATATTTGGGTTGTTTCCACCTTTTGACTATTATCAACAATGCTGCTGAGAACATTTGTGTACCAGTTTTTGGGTGAACATATGTTTACAGTTCTCTTGGGTATACACCTAGGAGTAGAATTGCTGGGTCATATGGTAACTCCAAATTCAACTTTTTGAGGAATTGCCAAACTGCTCTCCATAGCAGCTGTACCATTTTACATTCCTGGAAGTATCATGAGGGCTCAAATTTCTCCACTTGGCAATACTTCTTATTTTCTATTTTTAAAAAATTATTGCTGTCAGCGTAGTGAGTGTGAAGAGGTATTTCATTGTGGTTTTGATTTGCATTTCCCTAATGGCTAATTATGTTAAGCACTTTCTCCTGTGTTTCGTGGCCATTTATCTTTGGAGAACTATTAAACTTTTTTGTCCATTTTTAAATTAGTTTATTTGTCTTTTTATTGTTGGGTTGTAAGAATTCTTTATATATCATGGACAATAGACCCTTACCATATATGATTTGCAAACGTTTCTTGCCATTCTCTTTTATATGTTTATTTTAGGGGAAAAAAAGAGGACAAAGAGAGAGAGAAAAAACAAACCAAAAATACCCCTAAAAGGCAAAAAACAAAAACAAATTTAAAAAAGCAGAAGGGATATACCAGAAATTTATGAAAATGGCTATTTATAGAGTATTGTTGAGAATGGGATACAAAGTATAGATACGGACAGGGATGGGGATTCTCTGAGCATATCTTTGCATGTAGTTTTGATTTCTGAATTATGCTAATGCTTTACATATCCTAAAATATATTATTAAATTAATGGAGACAGGAAAATTTTCCTGTATAGAAACAAAGGAATCTAACTGTATATCAAATAGAAAACATAAACACAGAAGGGAGAAAAAAAGAACTAAGGCAAGAAAGTTTAGAATCCAATATCTGACTGTAATCCTTAATAGTACATCTCCTAGATACAAAAAGGACTAGAAAGAAATCTTGAATTTTTCTTAGTGAGTTTGTTGTGGGTAGTAGTATTGGTATAGCAATTCTAAAGCAATTTAGTGTGAATTACAGGATTGAGTAGGTGAGTAAATGCATTAATGTCATTGGGAACCAATGCTCTCATTGTGGGAGAAGATAGAAATACTGAATAGGGGGAGGAGAGAAAGAACCCTGTGATATCCATTTGGAGTTAGAAGTGCCAGTGTAAACTTATGACTTATTTATATTTATGTCCACTGAAAGAGCCCGGAAACAATAATCCCCCAGTAGTTATAAGCACACGCAGTTTCCAGATCTTGGTTTCTAAATATCATAGTTCACTCAGAGGAACCAGGGCTGCTTGGAACAATGGCTGATTTCAGCACTGGGGCAGGGAAAATACAGATGAGCCTAGAGCACTTTGTGGTGACAGAAAGTGACAAATACTCAAAAACAGAAGCGAACATGTTGAAAAGATACAGAAGACACTTTGAAGAGTCTCCTAGCAGCCAAATGTGAAACAATTTGAGCATCAAAAATGAATAACTGAAGTATTAAACTGTAACATATTTAATTAATAGAAAGAATACAAGTCCCTTCTAAAAAACGAAAAAGGATATAAGTACGGAGAAGGAAAAGGAGTTCTTTACAGATGAATGCTAATTTAATAAACATAGACAAAATGGTAGAAGTTAAAACAATCACTAAGACACAACATCTCATGTTAATACTTGATTGAGGCAATGAACTACATCCATTTCTTTCTTTTTTTCCCGCTAGAATACACACACACACACACACAAACACAGAGGTATAAAAACAACTGAACTATATGGTGAAATGGCTAACAGCATTTAAAGAATTTTAAGAAATTTGTGGAACATAAAAAGTACACAGTGTGTGGCAGCACTATTCACAAAAGCCAAAAGGGGGAAACCACCCAAGTGTTTATCCACAGTAGAAGGAATAAACAAAATGTGTACATACATATAATGGAATATTACTTAGCCTTAAAAAGAAAGGAATTCTTTATTGCAGCACTATTCACAATAGTCAGGGTATGGAATCAACCTAAGTGTACATCGAAGGACGAAGGGATAAAGAAATTGTGGTACACATACACAATGGAATATCGTATAGTCACAAAAAGAATGAAATCCTGCCATTTGAAACAACATGGATGGAGCTGGAGAACATTATGTTAAGTGAAGTAAGCCAAGCACAGAAAGACAAATCTCACATGTTTTCACTCATATGTGGGAGCTAAATATTAAAAACAATTGATCTCATGGAGACAGAGGGTAGAATGATAGTTACCAGAAGCTGGGAAGGATAGTAGGAGATGTGGGAAGGGGAGAAGGGTGGGGGATAAATTGGGGATGATTAATGGGTGCAAAAATATAGTTAGATAGAATGAACAATATTTGATGGCACGACAAAGTGACTATAATCAATAGTAAGTTAGGGTAATGCTTTAAAATAAGGGCAGAACTGGAATGTTGTCAACACAAAGAAATGTTAACGGCATGAGGTGATGAATACCCCAGTTACTCTGATTTGATTAATTCACATTGCATGTCTATATCAACACATCACATGTATCCTATAAAGATATACAACTATTATGTACTCATAATAATTACAAATAAAAAATTTTCAAAACGACAGGAAATTCTGATACATGCTACAATATGGATGAACTTTAAAGACATCCTGCTAAGTGAATTAAGCCAGTCACAAAAGGGCAAATACTGTATGATTCCAATTATATGAGGTCTCTCGAGTCGTCAAACTCATAGAAACAGGAAGCACGATGGTGGCTGCCAAGGCCGTGGGAGGGGAGAATGGGAGAATTACTGTTTCATGGGTACAGAGTTTCATTTGGGGAAGATGGAAAAGTTCTGGAAATGGATGGTGGTGATGGTTGCACAACAATGTAAAGGTGCATAATACTACTGAATGGTAAACATAAAAAGATTAAGATGATAAATTTTATGTTATATGTTTAATTGTTTTGCTACAATTAAAAAAAATTTTTTAAAGTAGATGGAGAGGACTTTTGGAGTAACAGAAATCAGATTTATTCTTCCACCTTAAACACTAGAAAACCAGATAAAATATATGAAATAATAATTTTCAGACACTGGGCCACAGGCAGCATAGGACAGTGACCCCGGAGTGAAGGAAAACAAATGGGTACTCGAACAAATGCCTCAAAGGATTTCCCACCAGGGTGAGGGAACCCAAACAGATCCCAGTGGGCTTCCTGAATTGACAGGCCAGAGTTTAGAGGCTGGGAGGCCAAGGAGGCTAAAGCTTGTGGCACAGAACACCAGAGAGGAGACAGCTGTACAGAGAGAGTTTCTGAGATCCACAGGGGATCCCCTCAATTTCCGCTGAGTCTGATCTGCCCGTGTGTGTAAGGAAACCACCAAGGCCAGGAAAAACCAGTAATCCTGAGAGCCCACTTAAGGCCACAAAGAGTCTGTGCTCCCACTGACCCTCACACATGGAGCACTGGGTAGAATGTATCACCAGCAGACCAGCACTACTAGAAATGTTAAAGGAATGCCTCCAGGCAGAAGGAAAACGATGCCAGACAGAAAGCTGGATGTACACAAGGGAATAAAGAACACCAGAAATGGTTAATGTGTGAGTAAATATGAAATGTTTGTTTCTCATTTTTTTAATTTCCTTAAAAGTTAGATATTAAACATATAGAAGACTTGAATCGCACTATCAACCAAATTGACCTAATTCATATTTACAGAACACTCCACCCTACAAAGTAAAATACAAATTCTTTTTAAGTGCCCACATTGGGTCCTACTTTGGGAACGAATGCACTTTTTAAGTGTCCAGAGAACATTTGCCAAGATATTCTGGGTCATAAAGCAAATCTCAATAAATTTGAGAGGTCTAATATCATGCAAAGTATATTCTCTGACCACAACAGAATTAAATCAGACATCAATAACAGAAAGCTATCTGGAAAATCCCCAAATAGCTGGAACTTAACAACATGCTTATAAATAACTCATGAGTCAAAGGAGAAATTGCAAAAGAAATTAGAAAATTTTTGTGATGAATGAAAATGAAAACCCAGCATAAAAATTGGGGTGCACCTAAAGCAATGCTCTAGGGATACTGGTGGCATCAAGCACTTACATTGGAAAAGAAGAAAGATTTGAAATCAATGATCTAAGTACTCACTTTATACAACTCTAAAAATAAAAGAACACTCAGGACAGCAGAGTGGAAACAGTGAGGAGGAGTTCTTCAGTGAGTTGGCATTTGTCCTCATGATCACTGCTTCATGGTCACAAGAAGGTTGCACAATCTCCAGCTTTATGCCCATGTTCCAGAAGAAGTAGGGAAAGTGGCAAAGTGTTGCTAGCCACATTTTCCCCTTTTTATCCTAAAAAAAAAACATTCCTGGAAGCCCTACATGGCAGACTTCCACTAAATTCTTACTGGCCAGAACTTTGTTACAAGGTCATGTCTAGAAGAAGTGTCTAGGGAACTACAGTGATTGCATAAAAAGCACCCAATAAACCATAAATAGCCATACAAAAGCAAGGGATTAACATCATCATGCTCCAATAATTAAATACATGAATGACTTCTTGTGATGATAATGAATTGAGTCCATGGGTACCAAGCTCCTGAACTACTATTTATGACAATTCCTTTCTTCAGCTACAATGATTTCCTCCATACCTGTTGAACATTTTGTGCTATTCTTCTTACCCTATGATAGAAACTTTCACCATATTGAGTAAAAGCATCAAAATTCTTAGAGGAACGAATGAGCAAAATGTATATTACAGTCATTCTGATAATTGAGAACTCAGAAATAAAGATAGTATTATTCTGTTTTTGTTTCAATACACATCTCATGGATAGTGAAATACATTTATTTTCTATGGATTTGATGCCCTGACATGGTAACTGTCCAGGAAGATGCGCTGGTGGAGATCCTGCAGGGTCACCAGGCTGCAAACTAAGGCACAGGATTTCATTCAGCAGCTGAGGCCATGTTGGGAGTTTCTACCTGAACCTCCCACAAAGGCTTTGTAAGAAGGAAGGCCCACTCCCCACTATCCCTGGGGGCCTGGCACCAATGCTCTACAAAGGCTCTAAGGAGGTTTCAGTGCAGATGTGGAACACATAGCTTCCCTAGATATTACAGTCACTAAGCTTCCAGGTTCAGGTTGTTGTAGCCCCCAAGCCAAGAAAGCTAAAGGATAAGCTGTTAAATTTAGCAGGAGCCAGGCACATTTTAAAATCATTCTTGATTTAAGTTACAGGGAGAAATAAATTAAATTTTGTGAAAGCTTTGACTTTTAATACTATCGGTAGTATATTAAAATGTTCTGAAGATTATTTATGAGATAGATATATATATATATATACATATATATATATATATTTTAGAACTGGTCCAACTGTAACTATGGAGAGAAGGAAAAGCTTCAAGCATGACAAACTTAAAACACTCCTTGCCATATTTAGAATACGGACTCTCAGGAGACACTGCTTACAAAATTTCCCATGTCTTTTGGTGAATTTATTCTATCTGAACACCTCTGCAGTGCCTGGCCATTGGGAAACTAGCAGGGCGGTGAAGCTAAGAGAAGTTCAGAAAGGAAAATGCAGGCTGAGAGTCAGGATCTCATTTTTTCAGCAGCACAACACAGGTGGTACTTACACTGGGAGCACACAGGTGTTCTTAATACCCCTGCCTGCGTAACTCTTGTATACCTGGAGTAGAGTATGCTTCCTTTAAGGCAACTGATTTTTTTATATCAATACTGTGGGAATTCATAATTTTGAATATTCATTCAGAATGCTTAATATGGTTTGCTTGATAGCTAAAGGATGGTAGTATTTTTTAAAAAACTATTACTTGATGTGATTCATCAGTATCAAATGCTGAGTGGGTCAATCTCTACTTTAAATATAAATGAAGAAATAAGAAACCATTTCACAGATTTCAAAAAAATAACATATTGTCCCGGCTGGGTGCGGTGGCTCACATCTGTAATCCTAGCACTCTGGGAGGCCGAGGTAGGTGGATTGTTTGAGCTCAGGAGTTTGAGACCAGCCTGAGCAAGAGTGAGACTCCGGCTCTACTAAAAAATAGAAAGAAAAAAAAAAAAAGAAAGAAATTAGCTGGACAAGCAAAAATATATATAGAAAAAATTAGCCAGGCATTGTGGTGCATGCCTGTAGTCCCAGCTACTCAGGAGGCTGAGGCAGGAGGATTGTTTGAGCCCAGGAGTTTGAGGTTGCTGTGAGCTAGGCTGACGCCATGGCACTCTAGCCTGGGCAACAGAGTGAGACTCTATCTCAAAAACAAAACAAAACAAAACATATTATCCCCTTATTCTCCAGCTGAAAAGGCCAGGGAATTGTTGGTTTTGTTTTCCCTGTTTGAGTAACTTAACTCTGTCAGGGATCCACTTAACAAATTATTTCAGACTGTTAAAATAGAATGCTGTCAAATAAGAAACATACCCTAAAGCAGAGAATAAATAAATGGCTTACGATGCTAGAATTAGAAGTCCCATTTGAAGATAAACTTGTAAAACCTTTCGTACTGGTGTAAAAAAATCAAAGTTGGACAAAAAAATTTCAAGTGGCAAGTGGGTGGCCAGGAACCCCCAGGTAAGATAAGGTGAGGGTTGAGGTAGGTGCCTGGGACCATAAAATCCCCACCGTCTGGAGAGGGCAGGGCAAGGCCCAAAGCCAAGTATGCCAGCCAGGAAGCAGGATAGGGGAGAGATGGCAGGACCGTGGGCAGATCCCGAGTGTCTGTGGGGAAGTCTGGAGAATTTCAGATGCAATAACCCCTGTGATAAATTCAAATGCACTCACTATTCCTCTGCCTCTTAACTAGAGCTGCTGAAGCAGATTCAAAAGAGGACAGCTAGACAGGAGATGAGTGCAGAAATCTTGACATCTACGGAGTGCTTGAGGGATTTGAGGCTGCTTTGTCTGAAGAAATCTGGGAGGATGCAGAAGGCATGAAATCGGGCTCAGGTATTGAAGAGCCGCCATTTGAAATGGTAACAGTCACTGGCATTTGCTCCTTTATTTTTACAACAAGGCTGTGAAGCAGATACTATCAGTACTTCACTCACAGATCCTCACACTAAGGGGCAGAGGCTCTGTGTATCCTTCCCATGGCCATGCTGACTGGGTGCTGACAGAGCAGGGCTCAGACCCAGGCAGTCTGACCTGTGCCCATGTTCCTAACCCCTGTACTTTGCTGCCCCTCTACAGAGGCAGAACTGGGGCCAAAGTTCATGAGCAGGGCCTCAGATTTTGACTCTGCCTGACAAATAGTTTCCTAACAATAGACTCTGTATAAAATAATTATCCTAACAACAGCCCTATGAGTTAGGCGCTATCGTGTTCATTTCACAGACAAAGAAACCGACTCAGAGAGTTCAAGATGGTCCATGTTCCCCATCTGCCAGCTGGTGAATAGCAGAATGGGATCCACACTCACATCAGTCTGATTCTTAAATTTCTGCTCTTTCTACTGCAGCCCAGCCTCCTAGTAATGTAGCAGGCTCCCCGTCACAAGAAGTGGGTTGCCAGAGAATCAGAGCATCATCCTCAAAGCAACCCAAGATATTTCTGAATCCAACTCTTCATTAATATTGAAGAGAAACTTGTGATCCACAGAGGGAAAGTGGCTTGCTTTAGGCGTACAGCTAAGTGTGGCTGAGCTGAGGCCAAAACTGGGTTTCTTAACTCCCACAGGTTCTTTTCACTACACTGAGCTGGGTGCACAGCTGGATGTCCATCTAAATCAGAGGTCCTCAGTCTCATGGTTTGTTATCCCGCTGTGCACCTGCCGCTAAAAATGCAGCACAGCTGCTCCTGATGCGAGGCCTGATGATTCACTACTGGTTGTCTTTACGGAGTCTGCACCTGGAGACACTGTATGACTTACTCAAAATCATTTGCCTCCTCCCTGGTCTTATCATGACTTCCCAGACGGTGAAGGGCACGTCCTCACGCCATTGACTTTGGGCTGCCATATGACTTGTGGGGGAAGGTGACAGCGTGCCAGTTCCCAGCAAGGCTTTACGAGATATTGCGGGTTTTCATTTACCCTCTGGAGCTCCTGCCCCCCACCTCGAGAAGAGGACAGCCCAGATGGCAGCTGCTCATTCAGCCTCAGCTTGGCATGAGAAGACAGAGAGAGCACAGCCAAGCTCAGTTGAGCTGCAGCTGACTCGCAGGATTCTTAAGTGAAAAATAAATGTTTGTTGTTGGGAGCCATGGAGATTTGGAGGCTGCTAGTTACCACAACAAAAGCTGACTAGCACAAAAATTGGTTTGTAGAAGTAAAGGCTGCCACTACAAAATCCTGAACTATGGGTCGTTGGTTTTAGGTTAAGTGATGGGAAGCCAGAAAACTCTTATAGGAAGTTGGAAAAATGGCAACCCAAGGTACGCAGTGCTGAAACATGTGGCAAAAAAAAATCACCTGTGATTACTTAGAAGGTAGAAAATGCACCTACTAAACTTGTTTTAAAAGCAGAATGTTACCTATGTGAGTTGGTTTTTGTAGGATGCCTTTGATAAAGGGCTACAGGAAAGAAATGCACTGTCCTGCCCCCACAAATCCCCTCGCTGTTCTGCAAACATGATTGAAAGGAAACAGAAGAATCCAAAAATTCCAGGACTTTAAGGATTTGAAAATGGAACTATTTCTCACCAAATTAAGGTTGGCCACTAAGACACAGCCTCTTAGCAAGGACAAAATCAAAGATATGACTATTGCCCCTTTTGTTGAAATCTCTAGTTGGATTAACATGGCCCCCAATGAAATCTTTTAGTTGCAAACATTGACCTGGGGAAGGAGACCCAGAATTCGGTCTCTTGGAAGCATGAGCTCAGTGTACTTGTACTGAGTTTAGAGAGGGAAGTATCTGGCCTGAAAATAATTGTGGGAGTGCTGCATGCATGTGACCGGAATCAAGTAGATTAAAAACAAACACAATAGCTTCGAAAAAGGTGCATCACTCACCATCCTTTCAGTTGGATTAAAATAGACTGTGGCTATTTGAGACCTAAAACAATCCTTGGTGTTCATCTTTTCCATGAGCAGAAAACAGGTTAAGAGATCTGCTCATGTAGGGGGGAAGGGCATGCCTTTAACCCGCGCTTGGGTGAGGCAAAGATATAAAGTATAACCATAATGTTTGTACCCTCACAATACCCTGAAATAAAAAAAAAAAAAATTAAAAAAAAAAAATGCTCAGCCATCAAGGAGGGAATATCTTTAAGTGTCTTCCTCAGATGTAGCCGAGGAGGATAACAGAGGGTGCAACCTTCAGAGGGCAGATCCAGAGCCGTGCAAACAACAGACTGGGAAGTCCTCCCAGGGGGCACTACCGAGGCCTAATCAACACTCACTACTCCTGGCCTCAGGGCCCTCACAGTGTCTGCCCAGCAGGACACTAGGACTGGTAGGAACCGTGGTGGACCTCCTCCCCATTCCCTTTACAAAAGGGAATTTTATTGAGCTTATCCTGTCTAGCTCCTCCTGTGTTTCTGCTCACCCTCTGGTGCTTGAAAAACATGCTGCACATAGTGGGTGCTCCATCGGAGCCTGGGTTCTGAAATGCAAAACGTGTAGTTCGGCTAAGATTAGCCCAGGCTGGCCCAACCCAACAGAGCCACAGCTGACTGGCAGACCCATGGTGAAAAATAAGTGATGGTTGTTGTAAGCCCCTTAAATTTGTAGCACATTTTTTTACCATAGCAAAACCTGATGAATATAATATTTAGCATAACGACCATAGCCCAGTGCCACCCATAGAGACTGAAGTGCTATCTTTGTCAGAATTGTATACAGCAGCTTGTCCAATGGATGTAGAATGCAAGTTACATATGGAACTTTTTCTGATAGCCATATTGCAAAAAGCATGAAGAAAAAAGGTAAAAACTTGCTTAATATATTTTGTCTCACCCAACATTATCTAAAATTTAAACATATGATCATAATAGTATAAACATGAGATAGTTTACATTTTTGTTGGTACTAAGTCTCCAAAATCTGCTGTGTTTTTGCACTTACAGCCCATATTAACTTGGATGAGCCACATGTTAAGTCTCAGTAACTACATGTGGCCAGTGGCCACCACATAGTGCAAGTCCACAGAATGGATAGCGCAGTCTACAAAATAATTCTTCTCCTGACTAGACCTTCCACAAGTGACAAGGGCACTAGATTTGGAGTCAGAAGAACAGAGTTCTAGTCCCTGCTCAGGTACCAGCTGTCTGTAGGACTCTGAGCTAGGGATATGTCTGAAAGTTGTCTATTTCTGATCTGAGCATTTAGGAAACGTCAAACCAATACTGACTACTGAACCAGTCAGAGGTTCTTGGCTGTAAATGACAGAAACCAACTAAGGCTAACATATGTAAAAGCGAGGAGGAGGGGTGGGGAGTTTCCTGGAAGGGTCTCTAGAGTTCACAAAACTGTTAGGAGAGTAGCTGGCCAGTCTTGGAAGATAGACCATCAGGAGCCTAGTCATCAGAGAAACAGCAGACACAACCACCATCTTCTGGTAGCAAGAGTCTGGCCAGGATGTCACTGGCCCTGTTGTAGGACTCACCACCTTTGGATACCACCAACATGGATTCTAATGCAGCTATAGCTACCACAAAGGAACTCAATCCTTCTTGGTCTTTCTGCCAACTATACCTCATTCAATGTCCTGGGAGAGCCCAACTATATGCCCAACTCCTGGAATCCAGGAGCAAGAGAGGGAGAATGACCTCCCTCCAGGGCCTCACTGCCAGCCTCACCAGTGTGAGTGCCATAGGACACAGGCACTCAACTGAGTATAAAGAAGTATCAGGAATTCAATTAAACTCAATACTGTTATATTTTCAAAGACCTTACTATTTGGTTGGATCTTGGAGGCATCGATTAGATATCACTTTCCATCTCAATTCTTATCAGGTATAAGAGAGCTAAGAGCTGCTAGTGGGTTTTAGTGGGTTTTCTAAGCTTCAAGGTCCCAGAGGGTAGCAAGGGCCATAGATAATTATGTTAGGATCCTTGAAATATTACTAAGTAATACCAATACATCTCATTTAAAAAGGATAGCCACAAAACTATGCTATTCCTATATCTCCATTTTTTAAATATTAAAATTTCATAGTTCTTTTTTAACATGCCTGAAATTTTCAGAAGTGTTCATAGATTCATTTCTAGCAAAATGAAAAATTAAAGTGAACATAGCATATCACATAGAATAAGAAGAAAATGAGTCAAAAGATGTGAAAACCTCACCAATTCTGCACCAATAACTCATTATATGCATCGGCTTCTCACAATACGTGTATTCTTTCTCCCAGGGTTTTTTTGTACCTCTGTACAATGTAAAAATGAAATCTGCTTCTCCACAAATCGTATAACACCAAATTGGATCTGTACTAAAATTCTAAGATTCTCTTGTATAATTTATCAAAGTCATTTCTATTGTGGTGATATTGCTATTGTTTTGTGATGATATACTATACAAAATGCTACTATCAAGGAATTACATTCTGTGAACAAGGAATACAGTAGCAGTCTATTAATGTATCACTGTTGATTTATTGAATACATTTCTCTTTGGGTCCTCAAAGGGCTTTGTAAATCCACTGTATACATCAGGGCAAATAAAAGCATGGGCCCTGCAGAGGTGGGGTACGGTGCATATCCTGTTTTGCTCTCAGTAGGAGCTGTTTTCAATTCCATCCCAGATGACAGAGACCAAATTGTGGGATGGGGCAATGTTATGAAAATAGTGTCAGATACGTGATGATTCATTTTCACTTGAACGAAGGAATTATTTCCACAATTTTCACAACAAATAGCTGAGTGAGGACAATGTGGAAAGAACTATAAGGGTACAATCTCCTCCTGTACCCCATAGAATCTGTGCAAGTCGTGCACAAGGCACGGCACCTATTATTCGCTGCTGAAAGAAAAAAGTAAAACTTCAACCATTCATTTAAGTAAAGCAGATCCAATGCTTTCCTAAATTTTTTGGTCTCCTTTTGGCTGAAATACATGTGAAAGAAATATATACCACTTGGAAAGCATCTTTAATGGTAAGGTGGCAAGAACTAAATGTCACTTTTTCTCTGAAACAATTGGACAGAGAAAAGAAATATAATACACCAAATGTAAATGAAAATTTGCAGGATCCAAGACCAGCAAATCTCACATCAGTTGCTAGGGGGAAAAGGATTATTAAAATAAACATTAAAATGCATTTTTTAGTTATTTAGGTTTCAAAACAGCTGTGAGAACAACTGTTGACTACTACCCCATGATGATATTCCATGCCAAGGAGACTTATTCTCAATCATAACTTGGAGGGATATAAAAGAAAAAGATGTTACAACTAACATGATTATAAAATGGAGTGTACTCATCTGTGTAAAGAATCATCAGGTCCAGGGGAAAATGACAACATGCTTTTTTGTTTTGTTAAATAACCAAACAAATGTATTTTATTAGCAATAGAAACTTTGGCTCTGGGCATTTCTTAGGAATTAATGAGCAACTGACATTTACAGCCCTCGGCAAAAGTCTTGCAGCCTTTCAGAAATCCCCAGGAAATGCCCTAGGCAGGCCTTGATCACGACTGCTCAGTAATTATTACTTCTCTGCTGGGGAAGATACTTCTGGTGTACTAATATCCAGTGGTTCCCCCTGCCCTTTGTGGGAACAGGGAAGACTGTACTTCTTAGCTTCCTTATAATTAGTTGGGGCCATGTTTTGGCTAATGAAATGGAAACAGAAAGGGCATTACCATTTCTGGAGTGAATTAGTGAAAAGCATGAGTCTCTAGTTGTTCTTGACTTGCCATAACTACTGATCAGCTCAGGTAGGGGAGCCACAAGATCAAAGTAGCCTCAATCCCCGAATCACCACATGAATCTGCAGTGGACTCTGCGTGGTGAGAAATAAACTCATGTTATGTTGAACCACTGAGATTATGGAGCTATTTATAACAACAGCATAACCTAGCTTATCAATTACTCAAAGTTTGAATTAAAAATACATCATTCCAACAAAAACAGTTACCTAGCTTCCTTGGTTTCTCTTTAGAGTAGACTGAAACATACTCTTTCATGGACACAAGAAGGCTTGGCATTTCAAGAGCCAACTTTTGAGGCAGGGTCAGGTGGAAAAGACACCCAACCTGAACATAGGCAGATACAAAGCTCACTAAGCAACTGGTGAACTGAATTCCAAGTTAAATATTTGTATTGTCAGGAATTTTTCACAGAGAGGAAAGAACACAAATGACTTATGAGTGTTACCTGAAGCAAGTTACTGAGTCCTCTAAGACTCAGTTTCATTATCTATAAAATAAAAATACTGTGGTTGCCTAACATAGCAGATGTTTCCAATGTCTGTATCCTCTGCAGCCTTACCAGTACTGTGCATGTGGCCAACTTTCTGTGGCCAGCATCTGTATCTCTTTGCCTAACAGCTTTCTCTGGTGGCTGGAGCCTGCTCTGTCTTCATCCACAATGACCAGATGTTCCAGAGAATTAGCCTCCCGGATGTGTAGCTGTCAAAAACGAATGCTGAGCATTAGCGTATAACACCCCAGCTCCCTCCTTCATCCCTCAGGTGGGATAACTAATTCCCCGGAGGAATAAGCCACGGTTATCCACAGTACTACCATGCCTGATAACTTCCAATTGACTGCCTTCCCTTTCTTGTGTCATACGTGACTCTTGTCCTAGGATCACCTCCTATAAACCCCTTGCACTAAAATCCTTGCCTCACAGGATGCCTCGAGGACAATCAAAACTCAGAACTCAGCTTAGGGGGTACATGGGAGAATTCAGAACAGAACAGCAAAATGCATACTTCTGTGCCCTGTCTCCAGAAAGTACTTAATAAATGTTAGCATTTGTTATTACTATTGCTATGTATTATGAACTTTGGGAGGAAACAAGAGACAGGAAAGGCTTTAATGAAATTGTACAATGAATGCAGGCTGGCACTGTGGAGTGATGGGTAAATAACACAGGCTGGGAATTAACTAAATAATTAAGCAACAGCTACCCTATTAATATTTGTTGAAAGATATGATGACAGATATCACAGCATTCACCAACTTAGGAGAAAACAGAAGCACACAAAAGTACCACCAGCACCATCGAGAGGGGAGGAGGGAGAGTCTGGGTGCCACAGCCAGGGGACGAGGGCTGAAGTGCTAGACTGGGCGGGCGGGATGGTAGAACACCACCGTGGGTTGTTAGTAAGTCACACACATATCAGGAGCATGGGGATTAACATGTACAACAAACACACAACACAAACAGGACAAGCATCAGAGAGGCCGGCGTTGCACTCTCCGCAAAACGCGAGGAAGGTGGGTCATAGGCAAATTCTGACCCCAAGGCCCAGGCAGTCAGCTCCCGAGTTACTGCATTCAAGGAACTCTGTCCCTGCATGGGACATATGTTATTTATATATATATAAACAGTTTACATGCATTGTTCGCAAAGCAGCTAGCCCCCGAGTAATTGCCAGCTCATTCACAGCTCTCGCTCAAAACCAGCCCTCACAGACTGTCACGCCCAGCACAGAAGGCCGCTGCAGGCACACTGCGATCTTGCAGGAGCAGCCTCTGGCTCAGTACACCTGGCTCCCTCCCTGGCAACTCGCAGAGAAGACTGGCAGAGAAGCAGGACACACCAGCTCAAGCAAGAGCACCCTCCTGTCTCCTTTCCAGTTTGTCTGGGAGTGACAGGGCACAGGGGGAGGACAGGGCTATGCCTCAAGGCCCAGGCCCACTCCTCAGGAGAGAAGCCCCCACCACATCGCCTGTGAGGACTCCCATGCGGAGTCACCTTTGCCTTCATAAGTTTGAAGCAGCCACATGCTAGGCACATTCTGTTTATGGCGCGCCAACCATACTTGCCTCCCATGAAGTGGGGAATGTCCCCATGTGCTCCCTGAGGCTGGAGGGGCCTGTCTCCCTGGCCAGCCTGTGCACTTCTCAAGGGGGGGCCTTGCCTTCAGCCTCCCCTGTCTGTGTTCCCAGCACCTAGAACACACCTGACACAACAGGTGCTCAAAAATTGTTGGTGAGAAGGATGTTAAATAATAATAAAGTTCGGCCTGGTATCTAATCTGTCTGAGACTAAGTTTCTTCATCTAAGAAATGAAGCTAACTGCTCTTGCTGATTGAGGTTGTTATGAGGAGTTAGAAAGGGGCAAATGTCGAATGCCTGGCACTATAATAGTAATGCTCAGTAAACAACAGCCTCAACAGCAACAAAGTAAAATGTGCAACAGAACATCCAGAACACCTAGGCACAGGAATTTAAAGGCAATAGGCATTCAGTGAGCCTCGAGCCTGCAGGACATGAAAGAATGCACAGCCAGCAAAATGCTATAAGCAAAGAAATCACTTAGAACAAGACTGTGTAAAACTTTGAATATCTTGTTAAGAGGTTTGAACTTTGGACTTTCATCTTCTGGCAGCGGGGAACAACTGAAGATTATTTATAAGGGTGGTGACTTCATCGTATCTATGTCTTAAAAGTAGGATTCTTGAGACCATGTGGGGGTTAGAGTGAAGGGGAAAGTCTGGAGACAGAACAGTTAAGACATTAAATGCTTTAGGTTAAAATGATGGTGACTAGAACTAGGGCAACAGGGATGGGGAGGAAGGACTAGATTCGAGGCTCTCCATGAAGGCAGAGTGATGACTAATTGGTTATAAAATGGGGGAGAGGTCTAGAGAATAACTCTGGGTTTCTATTTCTGTCTTCATGGTACAGTCCAACTTTCTTAGAACAGAGACCAAGGGCCTTCGTAATCTAGGGCTCACTACCCTTAAGTCTCAAAGTCTTCCTTTGGTCCCCCATGTGCCCTAGTTGTCTAGTTACCCCGGAGAGTGAATTTCTGGGCCTCATTTTGGCAAATTAGGCAGTCTCAATGAAGAACACACACCTGCGCATGTGTACAAACACCTGCGCGTGTGTACACAGCCCCCATGCACATCTGGATTAATGTGTAGAAGACTCATAATAACTGCCAAAAGAACTTAATCTTTCAGATACATTCCTCCCTTAAGTCTCTTATCAAGAGATGAATTGACTTTTTAAATTCCATTGAGGCCAGGCACTAGCACTTTGGGAGGCTGAGGCAGGAGGATCACTTGATGCCAGGAGTTTGAGACCAGCGTTGGTGACATAGTGAGACCCCATCTCTCTCTCTCTCTCTAGATAGATAGATAGGTAGATAGATAAATAGATGATAGATTCCATTGAGACAGAGCAAAGGGCTATATACAAGTCCTTAAGTTTTTACAAGCCTTTTTCCCAGAAGTCATCTTAGGAGGAACCCCAAAGTAGACCCCAAACAGACAAAAGCAGGCTACTCTGGTTGAAGAGTGTGAGTGTGTGTGTGTGTGTGTGTGTGTCCTGCACACTGGCCACCCAGGGAATCTTGGCTTTACCTTTGGAAGACCTCTAGGCACCTTCCCAGAACCCCCGGGCTCTGTGGCACCCAGGAGAAAATCCTCTGGGCTCCATAAATGGGACCAGAAACTCAGTGTGGCACATCCTGTGTTCCAGTTTCTTATGAGGATCACATCCGCGTGGCCCTTCCAGCCATTACTTCTACTGATCTATGGAAATGGGGCAAATGCTCCATTACTGAAACTACATTTGAAGGGGAAAAAAGCCAGAACAGTCTCTTAGGTATGCATGACTAAATTGTTTCCTGCATCAACGCAGTACAGTAACTCAGAGGAAGCAGTGAAGGTCTAAATTGTGGAAATTTTTTTAATTCAGTTTCATTCATTGTTACTGCTTAACTGAATTGCTAACAAAGTGGTTTCAAGGAGAGGCCCTGCCAAGTCTGCTTTAATAAAGAAAAAAGGTTCATTTGTAAATAGTGACATCAGTGGTATAACAGTCCTTAAAAACAGTTTGCATATGTAAGGAGGCAAAACATGGCCCTACAATGCTATTTATGTTCCTCACTGCTCCACTGACACTTTTCTCATAGATGGTGCAAGAGTAAATTTCAGACCAGGCCAGGTCAGATAATCATAAATTCTACTCATAAATGAGTAGAATTCAAACGGAGGTATTTACCGAATCCAAGCACAAATTCTAGAAGAAAAGATATCAGTGTTTGGGGTCGGATTATAAAGGAGAGAAGAAAGAGAGTCTATTGCATAAGGATCTCTTGGTTCGTGATGGCCTTGACTCTCAGTCTAACCATCCAAAGTCACCTGCCTGCGCATCTCAGGAGCGGAGGGCATCCCAGAGGTGGTCTTTCACGGCCACCCCATCTGGTAATTCGGGAGCCTCTCAGGAGTAGAGCTCTGCGCTCCTGTGGCCATCCCTTAGCATGACTGGAAGCTGCACGTGGACCACTCAAGAGAAAGTAAATCTAACGCATTTTTAAAGACATACAAATAAGAACCACTTACATTAATCATTCCGGTGTGAAGGCTCCCTTTAGAACGTTTGTGTGTTTATACTGAATGGTATTGAAATCCTGTTTACCAGAGAGGAGGATCTCTCTTTTTTGTTCTTCTCAGGGATGACTAGCCACCTAGTTACCCATTCATTTCTTTCTCATAATCCCAATAACCTGTGTGTGTTTGAAGTGTGAACTCAAGGCCTCTCTCCGCCTTTTCTTCACCAGGACAAGGGACCCACGCTACATAGAGGTTTCCTAACAAGCCCTGCCTCCCACTGCCAGGCTGCAGTTCACAGCCACGGCCAGCAACACTGCACGAGCTGAGGCTTCCGGAGCCGGCAGCTTGCTCTCTGCCTATCAGGCCTGGGTCTTCCTGTGAAGGCTGTCAGCTCCCGTCACCTCGATCTAGGGGATGTGTTTTGGGGAAAAGCAAGACGGGGAGTGTGTGGAAGGAGCAGCAAGTAGCCACCTGGGATTTAGTTCAGGTGCTCTTGAACTGAAAGGAGTTTAGTTTTCCACCTGTCTACATGTTTTTTTTTTTTTAAAAAAAGATCAGGGCATTGTTTTAAAATGTCACTACACATCTGCGCATCGCTGCACTTGTATTTTGATCTTGGCAGCCCTCCAGAGAGGCGTGGGAGTTCACAGGAGGCTGTGCTCTGCTGCCCCGGCCGCCGGCCGGTGCTGGTCTCCAGCCATTGCCCAGCTGCTAATCAGCGGGTTGGGCCCTTCTCACCTGTTGATCGGCTTTTGCGGCTCACTCCTGAATTTTTCAATCACCAATTGCTATGTGTAGCTGGTCTACAACCTCAACCAGCTGTTAGGAATTTATTTCTAATAGAGCTAATGTTTTAAAATCATTTGTCAGAAATTGAGGATCACCTGACCATCCTGACGTCATGGACATATCCCTCTCCCTGAGGAGTACAGAGAGTATTATGTTCATTAAAAATCCTTTCATAATGACATCCTTACTATCAAAGGGCACAGAGATGATTGACCTTGGCATCCAGGATTAAGGCAGCATTATTTTTCTTGATTACCAGCAGCAGAATAGAAGGGAAATTATAAAGCCATTGAGAGGATTAATACAGCCTTGATCTCTCTCTGCTGGCTCTTTATCTCAAGTGATTAAAATTCTGCAGAAAAAAAAAATGGTCATGTAGCATACGCCGGCTGCCACAGACAGATACGGTATCAGCTCCATGCATCAGCTCGCTGTGACAGCCGCGCAAAGGTTAATTATGCATGCTGTATACAGTTTTAATCACTTTAATCAGCGCACCGTTCCACTACAGCCCAGGCTATAACTTCTCTACAAGCAGGGGAAGCACTTCAGGCATGGTAGTGTTTGCAGAGGGGAAGAAAAGGGAAGAAAAATGGTACATTAACCACAAAAAGATAGATAATGCAGAAGCTATTGACTGAACAACAAGATTAAACCGGGTGTCCATCCTGGATATGCAGCGAATGGCTAAGTGAGCTGAGCACAGAAGCGGAAGCAACGCTGGCTGCCGGAACTGGTGCGGAAGCAAGATCTTTCTTGTCAAGATTCTGAGCATAGCCTGGCCCCTTGGAAAGGGCACGATGTCCAGGAGTCAGGGGTACTATGGCCTCTGTCTCCAGTGAGTTCCAAAGTCATGGACAAATGGCTCAGGCCCAGGGCCTTGGTGGCCCAGTTGTTGCACCAAATAATCTGTGCAGGCACTTGCAACGCCCTGCAAGCTTCCCAGGTACAGAGTGTCCAATTTATCATTTTACCTCCACCTTTACCCAATAACTGCAAGATTAGTACCAAATAATGACTTGAACCAAACCATTTGTTCTGGCTTGTATCAAAGCATTTGGTGTTAGGCCACAGTGACATACTCTCAATCACACTTTTGCAAGCCACCATGTTTTGTTCTTACAAATTCTTGGTTTGGCTTCACTGTCAAGTAGCAAAAATATTAAAAGCTTTTGAAGTGTTGTGGGTAATTTAAAAGCTATGCAAATTGTTGCATACAGAATATTACAAATTAATTGTCCCCAGAGAAGAATAACTGTAGAAGTGGGGTGACTAACCTAGGCACATTCTCCCAGGAAGAAATTACTGACTGATATAAAAGTTGTAGTCCAAGAGATTGTCAGGACAATTTTACAGCTTTCATTGTGGTCGTCTATATTAAAAAGTGTTAATTAAAAATTTTTTGATCTTGACCTGAGTGGTGATTTCACAGGCGTTTACTTTGTGATAATTCATTCAGTTGAGATTTTTATGCTTTTATGTATGGGTGTTATACTTTCAATAAAAAATTTTAAATGTCACAAGCTGGCGCTGATGTTAGGAGAAAAATAATATTAATAGTATTTCCTCTAGGAATAAAAAAGATGACTATTTTAATATAAGAAAGCAGGTGAGAGGAAAAGTGACAAACAGGAACTTAGGAGACTCCTCCTTTCTCAAACCCTCTGACTGTAGACCTCACTTTGCTCATCTGCAGATTATACAAGATGGTATTTAAGATTTCACTATGATTCTGATAAATACAATTTTAATAGTCATCACAGCAAAAGGACTTAGTTTGTAGTTAAAAGTCTTTGCTTATTTATTTCTTAAATAACTGAATTTTTTTACTTTAATATGAAGACATTTTTAACAGATACTATTTGATTCGGGGGAGAAAATGCTCACATTTATCAAAGAATACAGAAATTATTTTATTCAAAAGCTCCTAAATGTGGAGTCAGGGATATTACATATGCTTTAATAGGAGTATGCATAATTTAGAACAGCCTTTCCCAAGTGAATTCAATAATATGTCTCATTATTTAAAATATGCATTCCTTCTGTTCTGGCAAATTCACTTCTAGCATTGTATTCTAAGAAAAATAACTGTGTATATATTAAAAGATATAAGGATAAGGCAGTTCATTGCAGTTCACTGGAAGTAATCTAAATTTCATTGATGGCTAAATAAATTTAGAAAGTCTATATATTGGCATTCTCTGATGGAGTTGTTTACTGACATGGAAACATGCCTGTGACAGATCACTGGGTGACAAGGAGGTTCTAACACATTACCTTTATTGTAATGCCCATTCTTGTACATGTCTGCTTATTTTCACAGAAAAAAGTTTAGAAGGATATACTTCAAAAGTTAACAATGGTTAACTCTGTGTGACAGGATCACAGACAATTTCACATTTCTTTTTCATATCTTTTCTGTATTCTTTCTTTTCTATACTTTTATAAGCAAAATTAAAAAGGGTAAATAATCTAAAGATTTTTATCTGGAAAATAAAGAAAGATTTCCATTAGATGTAGTTCATATCTCCATTCAATTAACTAACTCCCTAAAAGATGTGAACCCAAGGGTAGGTACACTGAACTATGAGGCAGAGAAGCAGCATGCCCTTTCTCTCTTTGAGACATATAACATGTGACAACATCATAATAGCAGCTACTTTCTGCTGAAGTCCTACTATGTGCAAGGAATCAATGTACCTTGGTTAATCCTCACAACAACTCTGCAAGATGGAGGTTATCATCCCCACAAGTGGAGGAAGCCGAGACTCAGAGAGGCTGACTTCCCCATTCATGGACATACAGAAAACAAGCAGGCTCAGCTGCTACAGGCCAGACGGAGTAGGGGCTGCGGGACTCTCCGACGGTCAAGTGGCCATTCTGATTAGTCAGACATTCATCCTGTCTGATCGGGGTCTGTTCCTGGCTAGAATGTGAATCCTCTGATTCTGAAGCTAGATCTTTTAAGTGTGACCTTTCAACTATAAATACTTTACCTCTGAATCTAAGAATTAAGATTTATACATAAGACAAATGGGAGGAGGCAGAGGGAGAGAAGTTATTTACCTTATCAAAAAAGTCTTTGCTTTAAGAAAAGAACAAAATATAATTCATTTCAAAAGAAAATCCCAATTAATATCAAGATATAATTCAATTCCACAAAAATTACCTTGGGGACAATGAGTAAAGTCTAATAGAGCTATATTAAAATGCTAATATTTGGTGAATACAGCTCAACCTTTTTTATATCTCATTTCAGCTATACAGACTTCAAGGGAAGCAAGGTTGCTTATCTTGATTAAAAGTGTCACTATGTCAAAAGAAAAGACAATAAGTATCTATTCCTCTATAAAATATCTTTCACTCAACCACTTAAGATCTACTATAGTATTGTTGAGTTTTGAAATCTGAAATGTATTTCTGATATCTTAAACTCTTGAATATCTTAAGATGTTATGAGCTCTCAAGGACCATCTAACTGTATTTAATTTTTTTTCTTTTTTTTCCCCTAAATTTTTTTGTATAGACAAGGTCTTGCTATGTTGCCCAGGCTGGTCTCGAACTCCTGTTCTCAAGCAATCCTTCTGCCTCCCAAAGTGCTGGGATTATAGGTATGAGCCATGGTGCCTAGCTGCTTTTATATTTTAAAATTATAAAAATAACACTCAGAGAAAGAATACCTCCCAGAACCAGTTACTAAAAATATCTATTTCTTTAAAGGGAATGAGCACTGATAAGAAGATTTTAATATTGAATTCTTCCTAGCTAAGTGTTCTTAAGGAATTTAAGCGACAATTCCTTCCACATTTCACAGTACAAGATCCTGAAAACAGGATTGCAATATTGGATGTCAAAAACTTGTTTTGCAACATTTAGCTGATCATTAAATTTCCAACCTAAAGGCAACTGGGGGAAAGGACATCAAAAAAGCTGGAGACTAGAAGTAAAATTTTGGAGACAGTTGTCAGAACACTAAGAGTTTGGCCTTTACCCTATCTCACCTCATGTCAAGTGAGAAGGGCTTCAGGAGGATGCTAGGAGAGTTTGCATATGTGTCCCTGGCAAGTTGGGGGGAAACAATAGACAGGTGTCTGACTCACACCAGAGTAATTCTGGCTAAAGTGCTTGTAGTTGAAGAGCTGCTGATTGCAAAGTAACTACCACCACCTATGGTGACGAGGCTGCCAAGGTCAAAGTTTCCCTTGGATCATGGAAGAGCTGATGTCTTAGACCTTGCTGCAGACAACTGCCAGGAGAGTGAGAGAACCAAGAAGCTGGAAGCATAGCACCTGATGCAAGGGGCTAAGGAGGGGACACAAGGACCTACAGGCTGGAGGAGGTGCATCTTACATATTAAGGGATTTGCAAGTGAAGACTCCCCAGCACGACGGGGTCTTAGAAGAGAATATCACATTTAAACACCTCTCCCAGTTCAAGAAAGTATTGGTTAAATAAACTTTCTATCTCCTTCCTTTAACGTCCCTCCTTCCACCTCGCCTCTAGCTAATCTTTCCTACCCTGTCCCTAAATCTCCAAACTAGGAGGGTTCAGTAGAACCCACAGCTGGCTGGGAGAGATGGAGAAGACACTGAAGTGGGAAAGGAAAAGCCAGCCACAGCCCCTTTCCCACTGCAGCCAGCCAGCTTCACACAAGCCTGTGCAGGCGATGGAAAACTAGCTTCGAGAGCATTTCCTCTGAGTGGGACCAGACAGTTTAATTTCTCAACGGGGGATTATCTTGTGTATTAAAGGGATTGAAGAACTGTTTATTTTTCTGAGAGTGACTTGAAAGGTAAATGGCAGAAATTGGCTACAGTGAACTTGTGGTTTTAGCTCCTAGATGTAGAGAGCTGGTAAGAAGATCCCTCTTACCACCACTACAAGAAAAACACTGGACAAAGTGCAAACTAATGACTTTTCTTGAATCTGTCAGAGAATCGAGATTGCAGGGTAAATGACTAATCCAAAAGTTAGGCAATCCAGATAGAGACTGGAACTTTCAGGAAGAAACAGACTCAAGCATTGGTGTATCTTGGGCAGACACCCTGAACTCAATATAAGCCCACAGGAAGATTCAGCAAAAAGGCTTAATGAATTGCCTAAGGCCAACTGTGGGCTAGTGTGAGTGTGTAAAGCTCTAGAGACCAGGACATAAAGGGGTTAATAGCCTAGAGTAGGGTTTTCCTCCAGGAACTCTATAGAGTGCTCTCAGGGCAGATCAATAGGAATCCTAAGAAAGCTTTCACCCCTGGTGCTGACTGGGGGAGGGAACAGCAGGCCCTGCTGAAACTCAGCCCAGATCCATGTCCCCTATGTCCCTAGGAGAACAAAAGGCTTAATCTGTAGAGTGAGGGACTAAAAATTCAGAGCCTTAAGGCACTGGTGGAAATTACTGTGGCCAGGGGATGGCAATGGTAGCTACCACTAAACTCTGCCTATACCCACCTCCTCTAAGGAACAAAAGCTTTAACATGCAGGAGAAAAAGCAAAAACAAACAAGACAAACACCTACAGCTGAGGGCACTGGTGGAATGCCACTGCAGATGAGGAGGAGAAGGGGTGTGGAGTTCTACCCCTGGCAGAGAGGCAGGAATATATGCTAGGCCCAGCATGACGAGGAGACAAGGAGCATGAACACTTGTAATGGCCACAACCCTGAGCCCAGGTTCATAGGACCTGCCTAAGATCGAGGCTTCATCAGAGTGTAAAAGAAGATGCTCTGTCCCTGCATCCCTTCCTCCAACCCCCACACACACCCAAAAGCAGTAAGTAAAAATAACTGAAAGATACAGCTGGGGGACCTGCAAGAGACAGATTCCCTCAGGGGAGCAATGCAAAGAGATGACCCAAAGTCAAGTCAGGCACCTCAAAGACAAGTGGAGAGCAGATATTGAGAAAAACTCTCTAGAAAATGAGCACACACCATAAACACAAGGTATCACTAGAGAAGTTTGAAGCCTCAAGTAGAATGAGGCTAATCATAGCAACAACGAACTAAACCCAGCCTAATCTATGACTAAATTAACACAAACCCTCTTACTAAATGCCTAGCAGAAGAAAAGTATGCTCATCTCTAAGCACAAAAAATATTTACTGCAGTATCTACTGTCCTATATGACATATCCCGCTTCCAACAAAAAGTTATGAGGCATACGAATAAGTTAAGGAAAACACTCGATGAAGAGACAAAACAATTGTCAGAACCAGACTCGGACATGACATAGATGTTGAACTTCTCAGACAAGTAATTTAAATTAACTATAGTTAATATGTTAAAGACTGTAAGGGTAGATAACATATGAGATCAGACAGGTAATTTCACACAGAAATGAGAACTAAAAAAAGAATTAAATGAAAATAAAGAATTAAGCGGAAATGATAGAAATCAAAAACACAGTACACTGAAATGAAGAATGCCTTTGACAGGCTCATGAAAGAACCAAGAAAAGACTATTGAATTTGAAGACAGGTCAATAGAAATTATCCAAACTGAAATGGGAAGAGAAAAAAAGGGTGAATAAAACCAAACAGAGCATGCAAAAACTGTGGAAGAATACCAAATAGCTTAACATACACATAACTGGATTACTAAAGCAGGAGAAAAAGAGGAGGAACAGAAGAAATGGCTAAAGAAATAATGACCAAAAGTTTTCCAAAATCAGTGACAAACACTAAATTACAGAAGCTTAGCAAATCTTAAAGCAGCATAAAAACAAAAAAAGAAAACAAAATACAAAATGTCATATCTAGACATCATATTCAAAGTACTGAAAACCAAGGACAAACGAAAAAAAAAAACGTTTTAGGAAGCCAGAGGAAAAAAAGACACTGCTTATAGAAGAGCAAGATAAGAAATATAGCAGACTTCTTGTCAAAAACCATGCAAGCAAGAAGATAATGGAATGACATTAAACGCTGAAAGAAAAGTATTTCAATATGGAATTATATACCCAGTAAAAATATCCTTCAAAAGTGCAGAAGAAAGACGTTTTCAGACAAAAACAAAAACAAAGCTCAGGGAATTTACTGACAGCAGAAATACTCTTGGTGAAACATTAAAGAAAATTCTTAAGGTAAAAAGAATAAGATATAGAGATTTGGATATATATAAAAAAGAGAAGCATACCATAAAGGAGCAAATGAAGGTAAATTAAAATCTTTTTATTTATTTTTAAGTTCTCTAAAAGATTACTGACTTTTTAAAGCTATAAAGACAATAACGCTTTGTGTGTTGCTAGCATATGTAAAAATAAAATGTATGACAATTACAGTAAAAAGAATGGGAGGGAATTGGTAATATACTGTTATAAGGTCCGGACACTACATGTGAAGCAGTATAATGTTATGTGGAGGTGGATTCCAATTAAAATGTATATTGCAAACTCTACCGTAGCCATGAAAAAACTTTTCAGAAAAGAGGTATAAAGTCAATGAAACTAAAAGCTATTTTTTGAAAATATCAACAAAAGTGATAAACTTCTAGGAAAACTAACTAAGAAAAAAGAGAGAAGACACAAATTAGTAATACAATATTGGAATGAAAGAGGGAGCATCACTGTTGATACTATTTTTTATATATATATGAAAAAGAATACAGAAACACCACAAAGAATTCTATGCCCATAAATTCAACAGCTTAGATGACATGGACTAATTTCTTGAAAAAAACAAGCTACCAAAACTCACTTAAGAAGAATACATAATCTGAGTAGTCTTATATCTGTTAATGAAATTGTATTTAGAGTTGAAAACTTTAAAAGCAAAATAAAACTCCAGACACAGACAGTGTCACTGGTGAAATCTTCCAAACATACCAACTCTATACAGTCTCTTACAGAAAATAAAAGAGAAGAAAATACTTTCAACTCATTTTATTAGGCAAGCATTACCCTAATACCAAAACTAGAATAAACACATTACAAGAAAACTACAGATGAATATCCCTCATGAATATAGATACAAACATTCTCAACAAAATATTAGTATATTGAGTCCAGAAATATATGAAAGAATAATACATTATTACCAAGTGGAGTTCATCCCAGGATTGTAAAAGCAGGTTCACCAATCACTGTAATTTGCCATATTAACAGACTAAATAAGAAAAAAAAAATATGATCATCTCAGTAGATGCAGAAAAAGATCTGACAAAGTTCATGATAAAAATTATGAGAAAATGAGAAATAGAAAGGAACTACTTTCATGATATATGAGACATTCACAGAAAACATACAGCTAACATCATATTTAACAGTGAGAGACTGATGGCTTTTCCCTTAAGGTCAGAAACAAGAAAAGGAAGTTTTCTCTAACCACCCTGTACTACATACTATTCATTCCTAACCGGTACAACAAGGAAATACAGATTAAAAAGGAAGAAATAAAACTGTCTCTATTCACAGATGAAATGACTGTTCATTAGAAACCCCCAAACAATCAGTGAAAAAGCTCCTAGAACTAAGTGAGGTTAGCAAGATGGCAGCATACAAGGTAAATATATGAAGATCAATTGTTTTTCAATATACCAGCAATGAACAATGGGAATTTGGTAAGAGCAATGAAAAAACAAAACTACCATTTATACTAGCACCAAAAAAAGGCAAGAAATATGAATTAAATATAAATTTAACAAAATGTGCAGGATCTGTATGCTAACCACTATAAAATGCTATGAAAGAAATCAAAGAAGACCTAAATATGCAAATTGACCAAGATATTTCAAACAAACAAAAAAAGATCTAAATAAATGGGGAGGTACAGCATGTTCATGGACTGGTAGATCAATGTTGTGAAGATGTCAAATTCTCTTCAATTTGATCTATAGATTCAAAATAATACTAATCAAATAATCTCTATGAAACACCTGACCAGCATCCTTTCAAAGTATCAAGGTCATAAAAACCAAGGAAGGAATGAGAAACAATTACATTTTGTAGGAGACTAAGGACACATAACCATGACAACTAAATGCAACATGATAGCTTGGGGTGGATCTGCAACAGAGAAAGGAAATAAGTGGAAAAACAGAGAAAATCTGAATAAACTATATAGTTAATGGTAACATATCGATGTTAATTTCTTAGTTTTTAAAAATTTTTTTGTAGAGACAGGGTCTTGCTATGTTGCCCACGCTATTCTCGAACTCCTGGGCTCAAGCAATCCTCCCACCTCAGCCTTCCAAAGTGCTGGGATTACAGGCATGAGCCACTCTGCCCTGCCACTTTCTTAGTTTTGATAAATGTATTATGATTATATAAAACGTTAATGTTATGGAAAACTGGTTCAAGGGTATTTGGGAACTCTCTGTACTAATTTTGCAACTCTTCTATAAATCTAAAATTATTTAAAATTAAAAGTTTACTTCTTCAAAAAAAAGGCAAATGGCATCTGCTGGAGACTTCCCTGAAGGGGCCAGGGAAGGACTAGTCTAAGGAATGTGTGTTAAATGGGCCGTGGGAGACAGAAATAAAACCTAGCTAGCTAGCTAGCTATTTATTTATTTATTGGAGAGAGAGTCTCATTCAGCTCCCCAGGCTAGAGAGCAGTGGTGTCATCGTAACTCACTGTACCTTCAAACTCCTGGGCTCAAGTGATCCTCCCATCTCAGCCTCCTCAGTAGCTGGAACTACAGACATGTGCCACCACGATAGCCTAATTTTTTTTTAGAGACCGGGTCTCACTCCTACTCAGGCTGGTCTTGAACTTCTGACCTTAAGCAATCCCCTGCCCCGGACTCTCAAAGTGCTAGGATTACAGGCATGAGCCATGGCTCCTGGTCTAAAGCCATTTATTTTTAAATTATTATACCCTATAAGTCCTACTTGTTCAATGAAACAGTTATATCCTTATTGAACACTTCTTTCATTCCCGATGGCCATCATATTCCCCTGGAAATTGGTACATAAGGTCATCTCCCTCAGCTTAAAAGGGGCAAAGAGCTATAAAAATAATGAGAAGTGGCAACTACTTGATATATTAGAATAAATTTATAGAATGAGAGAGTTAAGTTGAATATATCAAAAACCCATGGAAACTATGGCCTGTAGTTTATAATATTTTTATAGAGTCTTAAAAGCAAAGTATTATATAGCCTTCCATAAACTTTTCTGAGTGCTGACCAAGACTTTGTATTAAAGAATAATGCCTTTTTAAATGCCTTTTATTATTTTGATCATTTTTACTTTTAATGATGCAATGACAGAACTCCATTTACACAGAACCTTTTGCACTACACTTAGATGGATGATCCAAAATAAATCCATGAAATTTTTAACTTGTAATACTCAGGGAACTATAAATATCAGATGGCATTTCTTTCAAATAAAATAATTTCAACAGCATTTTCTTTTCCTACCCTGTGGGAACAAAAGGAACCAATGTATTATTTGTTAAAGGTTGCAGGCGATGTGTTAGGTTGGTTTTTAATTTAAATGTGCACTTTGGCCCCCTCTCATTTTTGTTGGGCAGTAAGCCATTCCCATGCGCAGGTGACTGCCTGAGAGTGACAACGTCCTCCACCAGGTAAGATCTCAAAATCTTAAATGTCAAATTGTTAAAAACAGTGCAGCGCATTGTCTGATTTGGAGGGGACATATATACCTGGCCTGTGGAAGCCAAACGCTGATCATGCAGGAAGAGCAGGAACTGCCAGGTAGAGGTGAGCAGAGCAGCCACTGCAAAGAGTCCTGACATCCTGCCACCCTGCTTCCCTCTGGGTTTGTGCCCCAGACCGAAATCTTAGAAAAAAGGAAAATACAATTGTGCCAAAAAGCACACTGCACTAGTTTCCACTTTTTTTTTTTTTTTTTAAAAGCTTCAATTGACAATGCTCTGTAGCCAAGTAGAATCTCCCACACAAAATCACCGGAATTGGCTTTGTTTTTCCAGAATGAGAAATGTTAGTCGACTTCATATTTCCCTTTTGTGTTATTGCCTTCCAACAACGTAATGTCATAATTTACATTTTGTTATACAGAGCAATGATACTGTATACATCATTTATTGAGCTCCGAATACTAGGTAACAAAAGCAAGCAATGTAGGTGTTTCTTACTCTGAAGGCTGAAATGATGCCAAAGGAAACCCCCTTTTATAAACAGCAGCTCATGAACACAAATCTATGTGTGCAAGTCACAGGTAACTTATGTGCCCTCAGAGGTGCCTCTAGTTTATGAAGAAATACAATAAACAAGCATGTATATTTACAGACATGCTAATGTCTGAGATTAGGATGAAAGTCTAGACTGTTTATTGGGGCAAAATGCAGCATTAAACATTAGTAAGTTCTTGTGGAAAAAAATTATAGATAAAAGAACAGGGTTTGACTACAGTAGTAGATTACATTATCTGCTTGTGAAGACACCCATATATTTTATTTTATCTAATAGTAATGCAAATTATGTTTTCAACAAAAATAGCAAATTTATTAACCAGATGTCACCCAGTCTGCAAAGCCAACTTTGATAAGGTGGCTTTCTTTTCCTATTTTTTCTTTAATAAAGTCTAGTTCCTCTGTATAGACAGTATTAATCTCATTCTATCAAGGGTCTGTTTGATAGTATTTAATAATCAGTGTGCTTCCCTGAGACAAATCCCCGCTGTTCATATAATACCAGTCATTGGAATAAACTAAGCAGCACATTTTTTAGAATCGTTAATTGATAACACACTTATTATTTATTAAAAAACAATAAATGATAGCACTCCTAATGGGTAGAGTCAGGTTACTTGATTGTATTTCTTTCCAATTTATAAGACTGACCTATGACTCATCAGTTTGGGGCATTTCTCCCGAACTTTACATGCCAACAGCTGAAATCCATCATCATGGCAGCTACATATGCCAGGATTAACATTCTGCTAAACATTCAAACCAAAATTACTCTTGAGTTATGAAATAGAGCTTTTATGAGAGGTTTTATGCAATCTGTGGACTCTGATCATCTCTAGAAAGATATAAAGGAAAAGTAATGGTCTGCCAGAAATCATATTTATTTCTTCCATGAAAGAAAAAAAAAAAAGAACACACTGATGCAGTGGAAAACCATACATAACCAAGGAGTGATAGCTAAGAAATAAAACACATTATTATTTCTAAAGAAAATTCCAATTTAACAACAAAAAAAAATCACAGCATCTCAAAGCTGGAAAATAACCTAGAGATCAAAAGTCATATTTTGGAGTGAGCAAGATTGCTGACCAGAGACACCAGCTGCCAGAGCATCTCAGTAAGAAGGAGAAGTTTTAGATGAAACAGAAAAAGCAAATAAACAGACAAGCAGAGATTGGGTGTGGATCTGAGGGAAGGGTGCCAGAACCTTCAGGAGACTCCATTGGAAGAAGCTGTGGAGCAGAATAGGAAGGAGCAAGGTACCAGCAGACACCAATCCCCAAGAGGATTGGAGTCCAGTGAGAAGGGTACGTGGAGTGGCTGGTTTCTCCTTCCCTCTCATCTCTGACAGTTGGTGGGTTCCTGAGCTGCCAGAGACACTTTTTGCCCACATGAGCCCAAAGGCTGCTGCCACCAGTGAGCTGGAAGCTTCTTCGGGATAGGACACCAGGCTCCCAGTTCCCCTGAGGCACCTCCTGTCTCTACAGACCTGTGCCAGGATGGCAGGTACCATATTGCTTCTCTACCCACCATGCACCTTTTTGTCCTCCCCAGGGGGCTTCAACTCCTAAGGTTCCATCTTGGTGGCCCCCATATCATTTCCCAACTCTGGCCCAGACCACAGAAGCCACAGGAGTCCAGTGGGCTCCAGATGATCTGCACGACTCCAGAGCCTGGACATTCTGGGCAGGCAGACTCCTGGAGTGAGGGACAGACGTGGTCAGAGTGCTAGCTTTCTTCTATTCAGACTGTTTTTCTCCACTTCCCCTCCCTGCCATGTAGCTGCCAAGAGAGACAATTGAGCCATCACATGGAGGCTTCCACAGAGAGTGGGGCTCAGAGCTTTCCTCCTGGATTCTTATAGCAGACTGAGGGGTGCTACGACTGTGAGCTCCCTGCCCACTAGCCTTCCCTGGTGGTGCTGGCCCAGAGAGTCCAATCAAGTGGGGCATACCCTGAGGTGGAGAGACATCAAACCTGCTTGGGAACTCTGTGGGCAACTCTGGACCAGCATGCTTCTCCCTGGCATGGTCAGGGATTGATCTTTGGGGACCCAGGGATGGGCCCATAACACAGATCCCATATGTCTAGGTCTCAACTGTGTTGGTCAGGGGCAAGGAGGGGAGATTTGTGAATTAGTCTTGGGAGGCCAGGGAGCCCAAATGGGAATATCAGCAGGGAGAGTGCAGTGTGGGTAGCTGCAGCATGCTTGTGGGGCACCCCTCTCCCCACAGGAGGGCAGGGCTCTCAGCTCAGGCGAGGCCCACTTCACACTGCCAGATTGTAAATCTCAGATGGCTTAGCTTCACAAGCAGACTTGCTGGTTGAGTGGGGCTACTTCAGCCTCTCCTTGGTGGCTTTGCCCAAAAGCTGGGAGCAGATCTTTGACTCCTGCCAAAACAGATTCTCTGCCAGCTTTTGTGGAACCTGAGGGCAAGCTCACCCCACCTAGCCCCACCCAGCTGCGCTCCCCCACCCACTTCTGCTGTGGTAGAGAATAAGGACTTACCTGAAGTTTCAGGGTCCCACCCACCACCTGGGGCATTTGAGTGCTTCTCCTGAGAGACTAGAGCTAGTCACTGGACTCTAAAACAACACTGAGCCTTGTTCCTTCAAGCAAGTGCCACCTACTGAGAGAGAGGTCAATTTGTATGCCCTTTACAGTATTTACTGACTCAATCATACAAGGTGTGGTTGCTTCTTACCCACAAAACACAAACTACTGCCTCAGAGATTAAACTGCACATGCCATCACAACTCACACTGTTAAGAAGACCACGGGGCTGGGTAAAGAGAAAGGATTTCAAAGACCTCCATCCTCCCTCATCAAAGAGAGGAAGGGAATCTGCCCACTCACATAGCCCACCATTCCTACAGCCGATAAACAACTAGTAACTGAGAAAACCACCACATCAAGAATATCTATAACCAAGGCATCACCATCAAAGCCCCCACAAGCACAGCCAAAAGTTTTTACCCAACATATGATAGAAATACACCCATAAGAGTGCAGCAAGGGGAGAAAGCCCTATCTAAACAAAAGGAAATCCAAAAATAAGAAGCAACAGCTGCTCCAGATGAGAAGGAATCAGCAAAAGAACTCCAGAAGTATGAAGAATCAGAGTGAAAGGTTGCCCCCAAAAGGGAATAACAGCTCTCTAGCAATGGAAACCAACCAAAATCAGAATATTGAAATGACAGATAAATAATTCCAAATATGAATTATGATAAAGCTGAATGAAATACAATAGAGAATGGAAAACCAACACAAAGAAACCACAAAAAATTCAGGAAATGAATGAAAGATTCACTAAAGAAATCAAATTATTGAAACGAATCAAAGAGAACTTTTGGAAATGAAAAATTCATTCAAGGAAACACAAAACACAGTGGAAAGTCTTAAGAATAGACTACACCAGGCAGAAGAAAGAATCTCAGAGCTTGAAGACAACACCTTCAAATTAAACAAGTCAGTCAAAGATAAAGAACAGAGAATTAAGAGGAAAAAACAAAGCCTACAAGAAATATGGGATTATGTAAAGAGGCCAAATATAAGAATTATAAGCATCCCTGAGGGTGAAAAAAAAAAACACACCAGGGTAGGAAGACGTATTTGAGGGAATAATTGAGGAAAAATTCCCTGGGCTTGCTAGAAATTTAAATATCCATGTACAAGAAACTCAATGAACACCAGGGAGATTCATTGCAGAGAGGCAATCACCACAACACATTATCATCAGACTAGCCAAAGTTAACATGAAGGAGGAACTGCTGCAAGCCATAGGTGAAAACATCAGGTAAATTACAAAGGAAAACCCATCAGGCTAACTGCAGACTTCTCAACTGAGACCTTACAAGGCAGAAGGGATTGGGGCCCCATCTTCAGTCTTCTTAAACAGAACAATGGCCACCCTAGAATTTTGTCTCCTGCAAAACTAAGTTTCTTACATGAGAGAGAAATAAAAACTTTTTCAGACAAGCAAACACTGAGGGAATTTGTCAAGATCAGACCTACCCTGCAGGAAGTACTCAGATCTGCATTATACATTGATTAGCACAATACAAACCCATCAGGGCAAAATCACTCAAAATGTGAAGTTCAGAGCCCATATAAAATAATGTCTCAAGAAGTAAAACAAAGCAATAATGCTCTACCCAACAGGATGAACAGAAATACTTATCAATTCTTTCAATAAATATGAATGGCTTGAATTTCCCACTCAAGAGACATAGGCTGGCTGAATGGATAAAAAAATATAAGCCAAGTATCTGCTATCTCCAGGAAACACGTTTTCAGACTCCAGGTGAAGGGATGGAAAAAAATATTTCATGCAAATGGAAATCAAAAGAAAGCAGTGTAGCCAATCTCATATCAGATAACATAGACTTTAAATCAACAATAGTAAAGAAATACAAAGATGGTCATTATGTAATAGTAAAGGGAAAAATTCAACATGAAGATATAACAATCCTAAGTATTTATGCACTCAACACAGGTGCACCCAGATTCATAAAGCAAACCCAACTAGATCTAAACAAAATGATAAACAGCAATATTGTAATTGCTGGGGACTTCAACATCCCACTGACAGAACTGGACATATCCTCCAAGTAGAAAATAAGTAAAGAAACACTAGATATAAACAGGACTCTTGAGCAAATGGGCCTAATAGACATTCACAGAACATTCTACTCCCAAACTACTGAATATATATTCTTCTCATCAGCAAATGGAATATTCACTAAGACTGATCCCATCTTAGACCACAAAACACATCTTAACAAATTAAAAAAAAATAAAAATTATACCACATATCTTCTCAGATCATAGTGGAATAAAATTAGAAATCAACTGCAATAGCAACACTTAATTCTATACAAAATTATGGAAATTAAACAACCTACTGCTGAACAATTATTGGGTCAAGGAGGAAATTAGGGTGGAAATCAAAAGATTCCTTGAATTAAATCACAAAGGGGACACCGCTTACCAAAATCTGTGGGATTCAGCAAAAGCAGTCCTAAGGCAAAAATACATAGCGAACCCTACCAAGGTTTAATCAGGAAGAAATAGAATTCCTGAACAGACCAATTGCGAGCAAAAAAATTGAAACAGCAATAAAAAATATTCCAACATAAAAAACTCCCAGATAATATGGTTTCACAGATGAATTATATCAGACCTACAAAGAATTAGTACCCATACTGCAGAAATTATTTTATAACACTGAGAAGGAAGGAATCCTCCCCAATTCGTTCCACAAAGCCAGTATCACCTTGATACCAAAACCAGGAAAGGATACAACAGAAAAAGAAAACTACAGACTAATATCCCTTATGAATACAGATGCAAAAATCCTCAATAAATTTCTAGCAAACCGGATTCAGTAGCACATCAAAAAAAATATAATCCGCTATGACCAAGTGGGCTTCATCCCAGGGATGCAAGGATGGGATACATACATAAATCCATAAATGTGATTCACCACATAAACAGAAGCAAAAACAAAGATCATATGATCACCTTGATACAGAAAAAGCATTTGACAAAATTTAGCACCCTTTTATGATAAAAACTCTTAACAAAATAAGCACAGATGGAACATACCTCAAAATGATAGAAGCCACATACAATAAACCAACAGCCAACATCATACCGAATGGGGAAAACTTGAAAGCTTTCCCACTCAGCACTGGAATAAGACAAGGATGCCCACTGTCACCACTTCTATGTAACATAGTGCTGGAAGTCCTAGCCAGAGCAATCAGGCAAGAGAAGGAAATTAAGGGTATCCAAATGGGCAAAGGGGAGGTCAAACTACTATTCTTTGCTGATGATATAATCTTATATCTAGGAAACCCCAATGATTCTGCCAAGAGACACCTGGAATTGATAAATAAATTCAGCAAAGTCTTAGAATACAAAATCAATGTACACAAATCAGTAGCATTCCTATACATCAACAACAGTCAAGCTGAGAATCAAATCGAAGACTCAATATCTTTCACAATAGCTACAAAGAAAATAAAATACCTAAGAATATATTTAACCAAGGAGGTGAAAGACCTCTACAAAGAGAAATATTAATCACTGAGGAAGGAAACTGCAGATGCTATAAACAAATGGAACAACATATCATGCTCAGGATCAACATTGTTAAAATGTCCATGCAACCCAAAGTGATTTACAGATTCAATGCAATCCCCATCAAAATACCAATGTCATTTTCTACAGATCTATAAAAAATAATTCTACACTTCATTTGGAATCAGAAAAGACCTTGAAGATCCAAAGCAACCTTAAGCAAAAGGAGGAAATCTGTAGGCATAACTTTACCAGACCTTAAACTATACTTCAAGGCTACAGTAACCAAAACAGCATGGGTACTGGCACAAAAACAGAGAGGTAGACCAATGGAACAAAGAACCCAGATATAAAATCATCCACATGTTGCCATATGATCTTTGACAAAACAGACAGCAATATACACTGGGGAAAAAAATCCCTATTCAATAAATGGTGCTGGGAAAATTGGATAACTGCATGTAGAAGTTTGAAACAGGATTCATATCTCTCATCACTCACAAAAATTAATTCAAGATGGGTAACAGACTTAAATCTAACACATGAAACCATAAGAATTCTAGAAAAAAACATTGGAAAAATTCTTCTAGATATTGGTGTAGGCAAAGAATGTATGAAGAAGACCCCAAGGGCAATCACAGCAACAACAAAAATAAATAAATGGGATTTGATTAAATTAAAAAGATTTATAGATAACCTACAGACTGGGAGAAAATATTTACATGTTATACATCCAATAAAGGGCTAATACCCAGAATCTACAAAGAACTCAAGGAAATCAGTAAGAAAAGAATCAAGCAACCCCATTAAAAAGTGGACAAAAGACATGAATAGAAGGTCTTCAAAAGAAGATAGACTAATGGCCAATAAACATATGAAAAAACGCTCAACATCACTAATCATCAGAGAAAAGCAGATCAGAACCACAATGAGATACCACCTAATCCCAGTGAGAATGGTTCTTATTAAAAAGTCCCAAAACAATAGATGCTGGCATGGATGTGGACAGAGAGGAACACTTATACGCTGTTGGTGGGACTGTAAACTAATGCAACCTCTATGGAAAACAGTATGGAGATTCCTCAAAGAATTATAAGCATACCTATCATTTGATACAGCAATCCCACTACTGGGTATTTACCCAAAGGAAAAAAGGTCACTTTATCAAAAAGAAACTTGCATTAGAATGTTTACTGCAGCACAATTCATACTAGCAAAGATGTAAAATCAACCCAAGTGCCTATCAATTCATGAGTGGATTAATAAAATGTGGTATATGTTCACCATGGAGTACTACTCAGTCATAAAAAATGAGTTAATATCTTTTGTAACAATCTCGATGGAACTGGAGACCCTCCTCCTAAGTGAAGTATCACAAGAATGGAGAAAGAAACATCACATGTACTCATTATTAAATTGGAACTAACTGATAGCACTCATGTGCACAGATGGAAGTAAAACTCAATGGAAATCATGCAGGTGGGAGGGGGAGGAAGGGATGGGTGAAATCATAAAAGGGCACACTTATAACTATGATTCAAGTACAAAAGCAATCCAAGTAACCAAAACATTTGTACCCCCATAATATTCTGAAATAAAATAAATATCAAAAACATTTTAAGTTTTTAAAAATGTTTTAATCAAGAGGTACATTTTTATATATCTTCACACCAAAGTAGTCAAATTCTAATTTCTTAATGTGCTTGAGGAAAATATGCTTTCAATTAAGAGTACGTTTTTTTCTCTCCTGTGTTAGAGGCCCTTTTTTTTCTTCAGCCAGTTTCAACTTACATCTTTAGATTAAGATTGACTGAGGTTGATTTTTATTTCATTTGAATCCAACATGATAAAATCATGTTTCTTTCTATGTTTGATTGAACCTTAATTTTCCTTGGCTTTTATGGCATCACTTGGAAAACCATGACTTTTCTGTTAGCACTGGGAATGAAGACCCACATCCACTCACACCAGCCCCGGCCCCCTCCCCCATGTCCAGCCAGTGTGTTGTTAATTTGTCAGAGGGACAGAGAATGAATGAGTGGGTGCACCCCTCCAGCCTGAGGCCCAGTGAAGAGACTGAGCTGTTGACTGGAGGCCACATGCTCTCTTGGCAGCCCAGCTTCTAAGACCAAAGGGATCAAAGTCAAACTCTTCAGCTTGGACATCAAAGTCCCTCATAATTTGTCCTTTGCCTTTCTCTCACACTGTTCTTCATCTGTCACTGCCCGTAAACACACCATGTTGTTTCTGTGCACCGGGAATAGTATGCTTCCCCACTCTACCCAGGCTGGTTTCTGTACGCTCCTCAAACCAACGCTCAGTCTCTCTCTGTGGTCCACAGATTCTGGGCAGGGGTGAGGGAGCCCATAACCTTCCTAGAATCATATGAAAAATTGTGTGTGTGTGTGTGTGTGTTGTTCTGGAGAGCAAGGCCACAGCATTTGTCATCAAACCCTGTACTTCCCTTGGTAGTTGTAACAGAGCTACTGTAGTCTTCTTTCCCCAAACACAACAAATTCCCACCTTCCTAAAGCCTGTGTACTTGTTCTCTCTGCTGAGAAAGAATACTTGGCCCCCTTTCATCATTCAAAGCACAAATCACTATCTGGAATTATCACAGTTACATGCTTGTTGACTTGCTTGTTAGCTATCTTCCCTCACTGGAATGAGAGCTCAGTAGAGCAAGATCATCTCTATTCTACTCACCCTAGAATTCCCCAAGCCTGGAACAGGCCTAGCCAGTGAGAGATGCTCAGTCAATATTTGCTGAATTAATGAATACATGAATGAATCAGCTCTTCAGTGTGGTTTGAGACCTAAGAAAGACTCTGATTTGATTGTTGGAGAAATCAGCCTCCCGATAATCAAAAGGACATTATGCTATATATTTTACAATATCTAAAAACTCAACTAACAAAACGTGTTCATAATGTTTTTATTCTATCTTCTGCTCTATTAAGGTGACTGTCTTTCCTTTCAAATGTGTCTGAATCTCCTCTCATACCTATATATTGCCTTGTTTACTGTTGCTCTCTTTCCTTTTCAAATGCTTATTCAAAGTCTGTTTACTTATGACTACAAGGGATTCCTTTCCCTGTGGATCCCAAAATAATTTCTGGAAAAATGGTGGTGGTAGGGTTGTGCTTGGGTTATATAGCAGAAAAGTCATAAAACTGACTGGTTAAGAACTAAGCTGAAATAGTCACTTGGCTTCTAGCTGGTTGCTGTTTTTTCATTTCTTCCTGCAGGCAGGATTTTTTATAAATGGCATGTCATATGTCAAAGCAGTTCTGAGCCTGTAGTTTTATTTCTAACACATTCCAATGTCCCTCCAACGGGTGGTGGATGGCATGCCCTTCTCCACTTTTTCCCTCTTCTCAACCACTCACTCTTTCAAGGCTCACCCCACTCTCGCTGCCCTTGGAGGATTGCCACTTCTCCCCAAATTGCCTGCTTTCACAACCTCCAACCTCCCTCTCTGCCTTCTGCCCATTTTGCTGTGTCTTGGACAGGGCTTCCCATAAATTTTATCTCCTTCACTTCCCAAGCCCAGGGGCCATGACACACTCTTCCTTTCTACTCCTGTCAGTAAAACATGTGGAAGGACACAGGGGACTTATGCCAAAGTGAAGAGGTTTGAGTGGTAGGAAGCTGAACGAAAGTATAGAAAGTGTGGTCAAAGCTAGCTACCCCAAGATGACAGCGGTTAGAGATCAAGTTCAAATGAGGGTAAGAAGAGTCTGTTAAATATGGAGGATTTTTACTTGGGGAAAATGCTTTTTATCCACATCTCTTTTCTTCTTTGTGGAGAGAATCCACTATTATAACTCGCCCTTTGATCCCTCATCCTTCCCCTCACTGGTGAAAGAGGTTTGATTTAGCTAACCAGTGAATTTGGGGAAATACAAAGGTGTGTTCCTTCCTCTTTCCTTTTTTTTTTTTTTTTTAAATTTCAGAATATTATAGGGGTATGAACATTTAGGTTACATATAATGCCTTTGCACCACCTGAGTCAAAGCTACAGTGTATTCATCCCCCAGACAGTGTATACCACACCCGTTAGGTGTGAATATACCCATCCCCTCCTCCCCATACCTGCTCAACACCTGATGAATATTACTTCCATATGTGCACATAACTGTTGATCAATTAGTACCAATTTGATGGTGAGTACATGTGGTGCTTGTTTTTCCATCCTTGTGATACTTCACTTAGTAGAATGGGCTCCAGCTCCACCCAGGATAATACAAGAGATGTTAGTTCACCATTGTTTTTTGTGGCTAAGTAGAACTCCAGATTTTATTAATCCACTCATGTATTGATGGGCACTTGGGTTGTTTCCATATCTTTGCAATTGTGAATTGTGCTGCTATAAACATTCAAGTGCAGATGTCTTTTTTATAGAATGTCTTTTTTTCCTTTGGGTAGATGCCCAGTAGTGGGATTGCTGGATCGAATGGTATTTCTACTTTTAGTTCTCTGAGATATCTCTATACTCCTTTCCACGGAGGTTGTATTAGCTTGCAGTCCCACCAGCAATGTATGAGTGTTCCTATCTCTCTGCATCCACATCAACATTTGCTGTTTTGGGACTTTTTGATAAAAGCCATTCTCACTGAAGTTAAGTAATATCTCATTGTGGTTTTGATTTGCATTTTCCTGATGACTAGAGATGTTGAGCATTTTTTCATGTTTCTTGGCTATTAGTTTATCTTCTTTTGAAAAGTTCTGTTCATTTCCTTTGCCCACTTTTTAATGGGGTTGATTTTTTTCTTGCTGATTTTCCTGAGTTGGTTAAAATGTCTATATTATCCAAAGTGATCTACAGATTCAATGCAATCCCTATTAAAATACTAACATCATTTTTCACAGATCTAGAAAAAATAATTCTACACTTTGTATGGAACCAGAGAAAAGACCCCACATAGCAAAAGCAACCTTAAGCAAAAAGAACAAATAGGGAGGCATCAATTTGCCAGACTTCAAGCTATACTACAAGGCTATAGTAACCAAAACAGTTTGGTATTGGCACAAGAACAGAGACATAGACCAATGGAACAGAACTGAAATCCCAGGCATAAAACCATTCTCATATAGCCAGCTGATCTTGGACAAAGCAGACGAAAACACACACTGGGGAAAAGAATCCTTATTTAATAAATGGTGCTGGGAAAATTGGATAGCCACATGTTGAATACTAAAACATGATCTGCACTTCTCACCTCTCACAAAAATCAACTCACAATGGGATAACAGAGTTAAACCTAAGGCATGAAACCACAAGAATTTTAGAAGAAAATGCTGGCAAAACTCTTATAGCCTAGGTAAAGAATTTATGAAGAAGACCCCAAAGGCAATCACAGCAACAACAAAAATAAATAAATGGGACCTGATCAAATTAAAAAGGTTCTGCGCAGCCAAGGAAACTATCATCAGAGCAAATAGACAACCCACAGAATGGGAGAAAATATTTACATGCTATACATCCAATTAAGGGCTAATACTAAAATCTGTATAGAATTCTTTCCCTTTCCTGGGTAGGCTACTAGGAGGCACAGCTGCAAAACAAAAATTGTTGGTGAGGATGTGGAGAAATTGGAACCTGTTTACACTGTTGGTGAGAATATAACATGGGACAGCCACTGTGAAAAAAGTATGATACTTTCTCAAAAAGTTAAATGGAGTACCACAGGACCCAGCAATTCCACTCCCAGGTATACACTCAAAGGAGTGAAAACAGTGACTCAAACAAATATATGTACATGCATGTTCACAGTAGCATTATTCACAATAGCCAAAAGGTGGAAACAACCCAAATGTCCCTCAGTGGATGAATGGATAAACGAAATGTGGCCTAGCCATGCAATTGCAATATTATTCAGCCTTAAAAGGAATGAAATTCTGATATATGCTACGACACGGATGAATCTTGAAAACACTGCGATAGGCAAAAGAAGCCCAGCACAAAAGGACAAATATTGTATCATTCCACTTAGATGAGGTACCTAGAGCAGTTAAATTCACAGAGACAGAAAGTAGAATAAAAGTCATGGGAGGAAGAGGAGAGATGATGGGGAATCACATGCAGTGGACACACAGTTTCTGTTGGGATGATGAAAAAGTCCTGGAAATGGAGAGTGATGACAGATGCACAACAATGTGAATATACTTACAATGCCAATTAAATGTACACTCCAAAATAGTTAAGATGGTAATATTTACCTCATGTATATTTACTACAATCTTTAAAAAAAAAGATTGGGGTGCCAATCTCAAAGAGGGTACTAAGACATCAGTGGAAATGCTGAGAAGTAGAGAAAAGTTCCAGCCAGAACTCCTTTCAGAGAAAGTTCTCTGATAAGTCACTTGGTGGGAGAAGCACAGAACCCAGAAGACAAGCTCAAGTAACAATGTTTTCTATTCCCTGTATTCCTCCTGAGGAGTTTGGATTATTTTGCTGAGAAGAATATTCCCGTTTGGGACAGAGGAGAATGGCTCAGGATGACAGAAAAAAAGGCTGAGCGTTTTCACTAGTAGTTCTCTGTCCATCCTCTAAGTAGCTCTGGAATGCAGAGCTAAGAGAAGATGTCCCAAATAAACCACTATTAACTCAAACTCAAGATTTCTCAGAAAAAGGCTGAAACTTCAAGTGAAAATAAGGAAGAGACTAAATCAAAGTCACTGATTATTCACATTTGCCTAACAAATAATTCATATAACCACCTTTTCCAAATCAAGAATTAGGAAGCATTAACTGAGAATCTTTCTTATTCATTAATACAAAAAAGTCTGACGAAGTTACAAAAGTTAACTTTAGTTATGCATTTAACATATATCCTTTACCAAAGTGAACAAATTGTCAAAAATGATTCTCTTCCCCAAAGACTTGGTCATCATAACCTAACAACACAGACTGAGATTGCATTAGCCTGCAAATGCTGTCTAAATCAGGGTTTTGTCAATCTTGGCTGCAGAAATTACCTGGGGAGCTTTAAAAAGTACTGGTGCCTGGCTTGCTCCCCCAGACGTTCTGATGTAATTGGTCTGGGTGGTTCTGGGACTTTCCAAGCTCCCCAAGTGGTTCTAATATGCAGCCACCATGGAGAACCTGGTCTAAATAAAGGAAACCAATTTCCTAATCATTGTGTAAGTAGATGTGGTAATTCAAATGAGATGTTTGTGCAGGAAACTCCCACCACCATTGCCAAGGAACTTTTTCAAACCTTGCTCTCAAAAATGTTTATACAAAATAATACCCAGGAGCCTTTGTTTGATGTTGAGTCACTTAAAGCATGATCACTAGAGTCTCTAGGATGCTGAGCAGATCTGTGTGAAGGAGATCCAGTAGCCACATTGGCGTCCTGCACACCACAGCTGCTGGGATTGTTTTCCACAGAACACACCTACCTTCATATTGGGACAGATAAACACAAACTCTTCTAATTCAGTAATCAGGACAGATAATTGCATCCTCTTAATTGTTTTCTTTTTTCAGCTTAGGTTCACATTGATGGGAGATGGTAAAATTAGTCCACAAGCCATGTGAAGTTTGCTACTTTGCTGATTAAAGCCTTAATTGATTCAGAATGTTTTACAAATCAATCTCTGTGAATTACTTCAGGCTCATGAAGGCAGCTTATAAAGAAGTGTTAATCCCAAATAAGGTTTTGAATGAGCACCAAGTTAACAGACTCCCTTCTGGTGAAGACATTCAGGTTCTCCACAGTATGGAAATGAGTCTTGCTTTCTCCCATTTGTGTTCAAATTACTCATTTCATTTCTTTTTGGTGGCACCCAAGCAGCAGGGGGTCAGCTGAAACTCCTCAGTTTGAAGCACGCAAGCACTCCCCAAACTGAAAGATGCCTGCACAGTGACTGCTCCCCTCCTGTAAGCACTGTGATAACCAAGTACAGAACCTGCTCCAATTTTACAAAGACATCAAATGAAACAACAAGTAAATTTTGTTTAAACAAATACATATATATGACTTAACCAGTGGAAAGCAAATTTGATCAGCATCTTTCCTGATCTTTATGCATAGCACTGCACTGACCTTTATGCATAATACTTATGCATAATATATTAAAGATATATAATAGGTTATTTAATCATCCTTATGCAGGAACATTATAACTGTTTCCAGTTGACACTAGTACAAACATCCTTATACATATCTCCTTGTAATCTTAAGCAACTATTTCTCAAAGCAGTTGGCTGAAGGCTTACAGAGCTTGGAGATTTATCATGATGATAGATATCACCAAATTGCTCCCCAAAATGGCTGTGGTAATTTATACATCAGTTGCATTTTGAAAATTCCACTATCCTTTTGCCCTATCCAACACCTATTATCAAACTTCTTAAATCTTTGACAACCTGAGTGAAAAATTCGTATTTTGTTTTAATTTGGATTTCCTACATTGAGTGTGACCATTTTTTCTTAAGTTTACTGGCAATATGTATTCATCTTCTATCAACTGCCTTGTCATATCCTTTGCCCAGCTTTTTTTTATTGAGTTGTCTTTTTTCATATTGATTACCTCTAAAATATTAAGCCTTTGTAGATGAAGTATGTTGCAAATACTTTCTTCCAGTCTGTCTGTTGTCTCAATTTTGTTTATAGGGCCTTTGTTACACAAAGGTTTTAAATTGTGATGCAATAGGTATTTCTATTGGTTCTTTTATTGCTTTAAAATTTTGTTTCTTAAAACAAATACACCAATATTTCCTAATGATTTATAGTTTTATATGAGCATATAGCTGCCCCCTTCCCCATAACTGTATTTGATCTAAAAAGGGAAGGAATGTTCATTGTGTGACTTTGTCTCTTGATGATGTAACAAGGAAACATGGAGCCCAAACTGCCACCAGCAGTCACTTTGATTTGGGATAAAGTCAGAAAGACGGGAAAAGTTGGGCCTTTGATGACATTATGAGCCACACTGGGCACCTGTGCTACCCTTGGGCTTAATGTGTGATAATAAATGATTGTACTTGAAAACCAGTTTGAGATGAGATTTTCTATTACTGAAGTTCAAGGCACCTACTTGGTAAGTGGATTTTTCCATCAAAGAAGCACACCTTTCCTGAAGCCACCATGCAATGACAGCCTCAAACCATGAACAAAGGCCCTGGAGAATGAGATACCATGAGGAGAAGCCACCACAGAAAGACACTGCTAGTCCAGCCACCCACCTGAGAGATGAGCTCCCCAGCTGAGCCCTTTCCCAATTCATGACCCACAAAATGTTGAGCAAAAGGAAAAAACAAGGTTGTTTTAAACAACTAAATTTTGGGGTAGCTGTTACACTAGATAACCAAAAACAATACATTTGTTCATTCTTGTTCCAGTATCACAATTATTACTTTATCTTTACAATATGCTTTGACTCCTAACAGGGAAATTCTTCCCTCTTTTTTTTTCTTCCCTTTAAAGCAGTGTTGGGACTTGCACTTCCCAGATGGTCTACACATACTTTTCCCAATTCTTCCTCTTAAGTACAACTAAAAGCCCTGGGCCTTACATGTAAGCAACCATAAGAAGACTCTGAAAGGTGAGTGAAACATCCTTCTGAAAATTTTTCTACATTTTATCCTCATCCTTTCTCTCCAGAGAGGGAGTGAACAGATCTATTTTTTTCTAGATCTTTTTCAATTCATTTAGATGAATACACATGTACTAATAAAGCGTACAAAGTATTCTGCATTTTTTAAAGAAATGATACATTACATGTACTGTTGTGCAACTTTCTTTTTCCCACAGAAAAATATATTTTGGAGTTGTAGCCGTACTCATGTACAAATCTACATTATCCTTATCTAATCGATTATACTATTGATATATAGCATGAATATACCACGGTTTATTAAGCCTTTTCATTAAAGATTCCATATTAATTTTAGAATCATCTTGACAAGTTTCATGATTTATAGAATTTATAGACTCATTTGGGGAGAGTTGATATCTTTACATAATTGAGTCTTCCCATCCATGTACACAGCATATCCTCCGTGTGTTCCTTTTTAAAATCATCTTCAGTAAAGTCCTACAGATCCTTACATATTTCTCATTGGGTTTACTAACAAATATTTGAAAGTTTAGCTCGCTATAGTGAAAGGGATGTTCCTATTTTGATAGCATTTCTATTGTATTTTTCTAAATTGATATTCCTGATGAACAGGAAAAGGATTAAGTTTTTTCTATGTCAATCTTGTATCCACCATCTTTCAGAACTCTCTCATAAATCCTAATAGTCAACTGATTATCTTAGGTTTACTATGTAAGCAATCACATTGCCTGAAATAATGACACTTTGGCCTCTTTCTAATATATAATATACCTGTTTCTTTTCTGTTTCTTTCCTCTTCCTCCCCCTCCCTCCCCATCTTCTTTGCTTCTGTCTTACTGCATTGACTGTGTTCTCAGTGCAATGTTAATAGCAGACATCTTTGCCCAGATCCAGAGTTTAAACTTAATGCTTCTAATAAATAATTCACCCTTAAGTTATTTCTAGTAGATTGTTCTTAGATGCCCTTTATTTGGCTAATATATTTTCCTTCTGTACTCAGGTGATTAAGTTTTTCAATGAATGGGAGTTGATTTTTTTCATACTGTAATTCTGAACCTCCTTACATTTTGGGGGATTCAATCTACTTGGTGATGGTATATTAAGTATTACTGTTGTAATTTCTTGGTAGATCCTTCCCTTTTCAACATGAAGTGTTCCTCTATGTTCATTTTAATATAGTAGTACAGTTTTCCTTGAATTCTAATTTCTATTAATATTGCTAAACCTAATGTCATCATTAACATTTGTCTGACATGTTTACATGCTTTTATTTTAACCTATGTCATTAAAAAATTTATACCCTGTAAATAGTGTAAAATGTAGCTGTTTTTTTTTTAACTCTATATATGAAAGGCTCTATTTTTCAGAGGTAGTTTAAATTAGTTACATTAGTTTAAATTAGTCACATTTACTGATATTACTAATCTGTTTGGACTGGTTTGAAATCTTTTTTTATGTACTTATTTTGCCATGAGTCTAGGTTCATTAACCCTCTTTTCCTGTCTTATCTTGGATTGATAAAATTTACTTCATCATTTTGTTCTCCAGTGGTTTGGAAGCTATGAAGTCAATTTCTATGCTTTTACTGGCTACTCTTAAATTTTAACATTTATTTAAACTTCCTTTATATCTGGATTTCATCAGTAGGTATATCCTTCTCCTAAGCAAGAAAACAAAACTGGTATGCTTTCTCCTCACTCCTCCCCCACCCATCTCTCTCTTCTCAAACTCCCAGTGTCTCTGATTGTGGATAACTCTTGGAACAATAAACATTATTTAGACTTAACAGTAAGTTTCAGCGAATTCTTCGTTCATTATTACTTCATTTGTATGTACTCTTCTTACTGCTGGAGTACATCGCTTATTAATTCTTTCACAGCTGTAGTTGGCAAGTTTCTGAGACACCTTGAATGTCTGAAAAAGTTTTTAACATCTTTATTTCATTTTGACCCTTGAAAAAGAGCAAAGAGTTCTACATTCAAATTTTTCCCTCAGAACCTTGACTAAAAAAGCTCTTCCCCAACCCCACCAATCAGAATATTTTAAGATATTGTGTTGGAAGTTTATTTGTTTTTGTTTTATTGGCACCCAATGACCTCTTTGTCTTTCTTCAGTTATGGAAAATTGTCTAGGATTTCTTTGCACAACACCCCCCCCCACATTCCCTTATTATGAAACTCCTGTTATTAGATGAACATTTGCATGGCCGATTCTGTCTGCTATCTCTCTCAACTTTTTTTTCTTTACATACATCTCCTAGACTGCCTGTGATACCTTCTAGGAGAATTCCTAAGCCTGTTCTCCAGTTGTAGCCACTTTTTTCTTTAGTCTATTGAATATTTATTTCAACAATCAATGTTTAATTTCTAGTATCTCCAATTTTGACGAATGCAATATGTTCTTGCATTGCTCCAGAAATAATAAATTTATCCTGTCTGTAGTTCTTTCCACTTGCTCTATTCAATGTTTCCTTGCACAAATATTCCTTATTGTGTGAGTGTCTCTCTTTCATGATGTCAGCACTTCCCAGCTGTTGGTGCTTCCTGTTGTGCTCATCTTTCTATCTGAGATTCCAGTGAGAGTATCTGCTGTGTCCATCCCCTGCCGTGAGAGAGGGAGATGTGCTGCTGGTCAGGATGCTTACCTAGATAATCTCCTGGGAGAAAGTGCTCTCTTTTCCTCCTATCTCACTAGAGAATTGACCTCTCTCTTGGGCCTAAATCCCAATACGCATAACTCTCACCTGTGGGCAGACGCATCTGTGGGCACTGGAGGAGTGGAATGAGGAAGCATAATATATGGAGAACACTGCAGATGGAGAGGTCAGAGCTCAATCATCCTGCATTTGCACCTGGGAGCATCTTGCTCCCAGTGTCTTCTACCTCTAGTGTCACTTCCACCTTTTGCAGGTTTCTTTTCAATCCAATCTCATCTGCTCTTTCCTGTTAAGGATCCCTCATAATACACCTCTCTTCCTCTTCTTCATGTTATCAATCTATGTATCTATCTATCTTTTTGTTGTTTCTATTATTTGGAGGGAGAGGGAGAGGCTATGGAAGGTATTTTATTCTGACATTTGTTTTAAAATTCCTCAAATATTCTTCCTATGTTTTCAGAAGATATTGCAGAAAAAACCTAAATTGTCACTTTTATGTTTTTTAATGAACAGACACACTCAAGTGTAGTTGTATGACTCTAAAATTTCATGAGTAATATATTTCTTAAATTATATCCTGTTCTTGTTGAAAGATCTTGTTGGTATTATGGAATATGGTCACTATGTTACTCTATAATAATCAGATCATCTTTAGTAGTTAATAACAGATACCAGTAATAAATACTGAGAATTCAGGTAAGGAAATGAGAAGCGGAAATGATTAATATTTATTAAATGTCTACTGTGTTCCAGGAGTTCTACTTATATGATTTAATCTTCACAAATACTCCTTAAATACTTAAGGTACAGATTAGTATGTTTATTATTCATATTTTCAGATGTGGCACCTGAGGTCTGAAGAGTTTGGATAATCTTCCCGCTGTCACGAAACGAGGAAGAAACAGAGTTGAGATCTGAACTGAGGTCAGATGGTCCCAAAACTCTGTTTGTCTACCACACTAGACATAATCTTTGGCTCCTAAAAGTTTTCAAAGAAAGTGAGATTTACTGTATTTTTGTCAAGCATTCTATTCCTAGAAGTTATAATTCCTATTCCATATTCTCAAATTAAGAAATTTTTAAAGCTTTATTTTTTTTAATACTAGTTGAGCATCCCTAATCCAAAATCCCTAAATCCAAAATGCTCCCAAATTCAAAATTTTTTGAGCTCTAACATGACACTCAAAGGAAATTCTCATTGGAGCATTGCATATTTTGGATTTATGGATTAGGGATGCTCAACTAGTATATATTCTGCAAATATTCCAAAATCCAAAAAAAATGTGAAATTGAAAATACTTCTGGTTCCAAGAATTTTGAATAAGGGATACACGACCTAAAAGTAATGTGTACACATACATGTATATATACAATATTTAAGAAGTTTTCTAATAGAGCTTTGAATATTAAAATTCACTTGATTAAACACACACACACACACACAATTTTAAAACACAAGCAAGACTAGATTGTGATGTCCTCGATGACAGTTAAGTTTATTGCTATATCCCCAGCAGCAGGCACTTAAGAGATGCCCTCTGACACTGTTGGATAAATAAACAAACTCTAGAATTTACACTCAGGACTACAAGCTGTTTCTGAGATGAGTCTGAACAACAGACTGCTTTCCACCATAACAACCAGCAAAGTCAGTACACAACTGATCCTTGAACAACACGGGCTTGAACTGCACAGGTCCACTTGTACGCTTTGGTTTTTTCCACCAAAGCATATGTTTTGTTTTGTTTTTTTTCCCAACAAAAGACAGATTGAAAACACAATATTCACAGTATGAGAAACCCGCATACATGGAGGGATATCTTTTCCTATATGTGGGTTCTACAGGGCTGACCGACTACGAGTATGTGAGGATGCTGGTTTGGGGGTGTAGGGTAGGAAAGCGGTCCTGGAACCAGTCCCTGGAGTCTGCTGAGGAATGACTATGCACACTGGGCCTCATCCAATGACAGATGCTCCCTTATCCCCACTGTCAGGGAGAAGACAGAACTAATTAGTTTATCACAAGGTAACATTCTGTACTCATATGAGATGATTTTCTCAGAAAGACTCTGGGGGTGGGTGGCTATTATGACAAAGGTACACGGTATTTAAAGATTAAAGAAACATATCTTTATTTCCTGAAATAGCATATATTAAAAACAAATTTCAAGAAAAGATGGTACCTCTCTCACCTTTTGTAATGTTAGCAGTGATGATGGCTGATGACAGCCCTGTACCCTCAGCAGTGCACCTGCCTCTCCCAAACATAGCATTGCCCTTCAAGGACGCTGTCCTATCCATCACTTGGGGCTGGCCAGTTTTCCATGTTGCTACAGGATATCAGGCAGCACTGTTTTTAAAATCAAAATTTCAAAATGGCTTAAAGAATCCCAAATAAAAACGAGATCCACGTTCTTGTACATAGCTCATCATCCACGTGAGGGCCTGAGAACTAGCAGTGAGGCTTGTCCTCCAATCTGGTCATCTCTAAAGAGGCTCTGTGAAAAGCAGACCTCCAAGGCAAAGCAACCCTTCCTTCTCTTTCTGTTCACTCAGATTAACTCAACTTCAACTTGACCAGCAATCTCTCAATGCACCAGCAGCATTAAATAGTGTAGAACACACTTCAAACACATTTTTCCTATTAGGAACACATTTTTCACTTGTTTGTCAAAATCTGTCAGGGGTATGAGAATACACTATTTTATTTATAGATCGTATTCTTTAATAACGACACTTTAAATCTTATTTTTCTTCCTCTGGGGATGTCTGAGGGTATTTAGCAATTTAGCTTCAATGTCCAGTCCTTTTCCAAAGGCCATTTCTTCTGGGTTCAACCTCATGTGTACCTGTGAGAAAGGTTTACTGGTGAACTGTGCAAGCCACGGAAAGGCTTTCCCATAAATCACATGCACCAGGCTGCCTAAAGCCAGTGAATGTTACTTAGCGAGTAAGGCGCTTTTTAAAATTACACATCCTCACAACACTTATGTGATCGGCAAGTTTTCACATCAAAGATATGACTGATTGCAATTATTATTCCCTTGGAATTAGCATTTCCAAAATATAGCTCCATAAAAAGGAAAACTTGTGACAAAACAAGAACATAAACACCATAATAAAAGAAGCATATTATGCTTCTATCTTTATGGAAATATTAAGTATGATTTTGTTTTAACTGAGACTTTAAATATGTTAAATACTTACATTATTAACATGAAGCAGAAATTAAATATCAGTTTCTAAGAAATATGAAAATGGAATAATTCCTTCATTAAAATGTTAATATCACCAAATAATTCAATTTAAAAAAGACTATATCATGTCTTCAAGAAAGACATTGTCTCTAAAAGCTAATTACTCAAGGTAGATAGCATCTTTGTCTGCTTTTAACAAGCATTAAACGAATTTTAATAAAATGATAATTTTTACTCTAACAAGTGAAAATGCCAACATTTATTGTATAATTTTGAATTACTAATCACGTGCACATGGGATTTTTTAGTTGGTCCATCAGGTTTGGTCAAGAACCCAGACAATTCTTAGAAATTAAAAAAAAAGGTATCTTATTTTCATTTGAGACAATAATAATTAAAATAAGTAACACTTTACTACTACATGTCAGGCACCGTCATACAGCTTTCCATGCATTTATTTAGCACTTACAGTGTTCCTATGAGAGAAGCAGTATTGCTACTCCCCTTTGACAGATGAGGAATGAGAAGCAGGGAAGAAGGTCTTGTAACTTACAAAAGGCCACATGCCCAGTGTGTGGTGGAAGGTGGCCCCTTCCCAGAGCTGGAGCTCTTCATTCTATGATACACTCTCTCTCTCCTAACTCGCTTTTGTCATAGAATGTGGAAGAAAACAATTTGTTACAACATTCAAGAAATTACAAGCTTCCAGTCCCTTCTCAACTTGTGAATTACTGGTCATTTCAATTTATGAAAATGCATATTATTATTCCAAACTTCTGAATTCTCTTTCTACTAAAGCTAATATTTTATTGTGGTGCCAAGCACTGCCTTCATAATTAAAGGTCTGTTGCCTTTTCTATCATCAATTCCCTATATGAGCTTCGGAACAGCTTTTTAAAAAAGATTTATTTATGATTTTTGAAAGTTACAAAGATAGGTACAATAACAAGAAAAGAAACAAACGATACCGCTACCCAAAAGACTATTTGTCCTAACAGGTAATGGCCAGCTATCAGGAACATTCCAATCTATTATCAAAATGTGCAGCCCTCTCAGAATCATCCATCAAAATGAATTCTGCGTCCTGCTCTAAATTGAAATTCACTAGTCTGTATAAGGTTCAAAAGGTCTTCCAAATTCATATTTTCTTGCAAAATTCTCTGAAGTCAAAAATTATCCTCTCAACTTATCAATATAATACTGAACTGTTCAAACAAATTTTCTACAAAAATTATCTTTCTAAAGACTAATCAATTTTCCCACAAATATCCAAGAAGTTTAACTTCTTGGCAGCTAAAATTATAAAAATTCCATTCCAAATTCTGTACTGGGCATTGTGCTTGACCCTAGCATACAAGGTGGAAAAGGGGGTGTTGCCTGGGGAGGAGCCCCAACCTCACAGGCAAGGCAGGTGCACTCCCACTGATAAGCAGATGGCAGGAGTGTGACTGAGCCAGGAGGAGTGGATACAATTCCAGAGAAGAGGTGATTCTGGAGCCATCTTAAAGATGTGTAGGCAGAAACAAGGGGAAAGGGCATTCCAGGCCATGGGATTTGTTCAAAGAATAGCCCAGCAGGGGATGCATTAATTGGCAGAGAAGAGAGAAGAGTTGACAGGGAAAGTTGGGATGGAAAATTGAAACCCTAAACATAGGCTGCGACAGGTGTGAATAAATAGCAGGCCAGGGAGTGAAGATCTCATGCTCTGAGCCTATCAAGAGTCCTGAAGAAGGGAAGTGGTGTGTTTTAGAAAGGGAACTCCACTGTAGCTACTGAAAGTGGCCTGGGGGGGAGGGGTGGTCTTCACACTGGTACCTGTTCCACTAGAGTTAAGTGTGTTCCTTACAGGCTTTCCTAACACAGGCAGTTTGAAGGGAATCAACTCCAGATATTCAATTTCTATGTGTTGTCTTTCCTAAAACTGTCTGCCTAAGAATTTTCAACTCCAGATTCTCCTTGTCACCTGCACAATTGTACTTCTCCTACTTGAAAAAGGAAAGGCATACCTCTCACTGTTCTGAATCTTAAGGGACTTACCACCTTTTACAAAGCACTTTGAATAGGACATGACTATCTAGAGAGCTGAAGATATTCATAGATTCCAGATAAAGGGCTTTTGGATAAAATCTTTTGGGGTACCAAAACAAATGAACAATTTAAATTCCTTTGATCAGCACACCAAAACATAAATGTCCCTGAATCCATTTTGTTAAAAGATGCATTTCCAATTAAAATTTTATAGGTTCAATAATTATTTATGAAATTTGTAATATGGAATTCTGATGAACTGTTCCTAAAGTTATCATAATAATAGCTCAATACAGAATTTATAACACAGAGTTTTATGGTCACTGGAAATAACAAATTTTAAATACTATTTTTGTGTGTGTGCATGTACGCACATGCATATTTGTATATATGGGTGAACATATGTATGTATGTTTCATGAAAACATGATAGTGTGATCAATAAGAGTTTCTCAAGCATGAAAGAACATTATGTTAGGATACAATTCTGTGGGGAAGGGAGAGCAAGTGCAATAGTGTACCAGCATCACCTCCAACCATTGAAGAAAATGTTTTCCACATACTTTTGAAATAGATGGTATTATTTAATAGGTATTCTAGTTCATTTAATAGATATTCATTTAATAGATAATCCATTCAGAAGAATGACGTAATAGTTTTATTTTTAAAAGTCAATACTTAAATATTCCTTGCAAATATTTACATGTATGAAAAATTTTAATATTCTTTTTTAAATATGCAAGGGAGTACATGGCTTTCAAAAGTTCTTTCAAGAGGAGCAGTAGCAAAAACATTTGAAGAGTATTATTCCAGAGAGGGACGATGACGGCATGACAGTGGCAATAAGGAAACAGCAGGGTGTGCGAGGCTCGCGAGAGGGTGAAAGACTGGGCTTTGTGGTTGCACACACCTGTTTCAAATCCTGGTTCTGTCACTTATTAGTCTTGTGGCCATGGCCACAAGTCTCCTCTGTGAAATATCCGCCTCAGTGTAGTGCACAATAGGCCCCAGTAAATACTAAATTACTACTATTTCAGAAACAGAATCGATAGAATTTGAGAACTTAATCGAAGAGGGGAAGAATTTAAGACGATCTTATGATTTCTAGTTTTATGACGACCAAGCTGATAGAGAGGAATTGTTCTGGGCAAGAAATAATGAGTTTTATTATGTAGATGTTGAGGAGCATAGGATATCTAGACAGCAGGGGACACAAGTGAGTTCCACGGGTAAAGCTCAGAATCACAAAAGCGGGTTTGGAGGCTTCAGGTGTAAGTGAGAGACTAGAACAGAAAAGAGCTGTGAGGCCCAGGCAGCTCCCGACAGAAGGTTCGATGGGTGGGTAGAGAAGAAAAGATCACAAAGACCCTGGGCAGGAGCTGTCAGAGACCAGAAAACCCTAGAACCTAGGATGGCAAAGAGGATGGCCAGCCCTGTCACTAGGGCCAAGGAGATGAGAATCAACACAGACTCCTGCCTGTGGAGATTAACAGGTCACTTTTCACCCGCTGGTGGCAGTTACAGAGGGAACTGGACAAGCAGCAGCCACAGTTTCAAGAGAGTAAGGAGGACCACAGAGGCAGGTTGTGGAGGCTGCTGCTGCCCCTCATGGCAGGGAGAAAGGAAGTAGGGATGTCTCTTGACAGGAGTCTAGGAAAAGTGCTGAGTATGCCTGCAGAGCTCTAGATAAAGGTAAGACAGAAAGGAGAAAACAGAGCCAAGTGTGGAGAAGAGGAGTTCACAGAAGTACAGAAGTTTTAGGCTTGAAAAAGAGCAGCAGTACTCCCCCCAGAATAGGAGTGAGCTTAATAAGAATGAGTCAATATGCATATATCTGGAGGGAATTTATTGAGTAGTGGATGGCTTCCCTTTCTCAAAGAATCAGGAGCCTGTTGAGAGTGAGGTGTGCAGGGAGCTGGGGCATGGGGAAGTGGTCCACATTAAAGCATCGACTATGATTGAAGATGAATGCTCTATATTATTTTCAGAAATGACCTATCAGTAGATAATCAAATTCCTTAAACAAATGTCCCTCTCTTTTTAAAATCAGAGGGTGGAATTCCCTTAGCACATTTGGAATTCATACCTTATACTCTACTTATTTTCATGCAATAAACATAATTTATAGGAAATCTTTATTGAGATTTCTTTAAACAGTATATTAACTGCATACCCAAAGGGCAATGCTGGCACATTTTTCTTTTCCTGTGTGTGTGTATGTACATGCACGTGTTGGGTATATGTCCTGGGGAGCTCTTTTATTATTCAGTTCATGAAATTAAGAGAGTGTCATTTATCAGCAATCTCTAGTTAATAAAATTTTGGGGACTCAATTTCCTCCTGCCATGTGCAGGTTACTCTCATTTACTTCAAACAGAAATACCTGTGATATCAAGAAATACAAATCCATCCTTCTCCTTTAAGTAATTGGGAATATGGTCTAAAATTGTTAAATTGGATTTTTGCAAAGTTGTATGTAGGGGAGCAGCTCAAATAAAATATAATTTCTACTGAATTTATTCTAGAAACCACAATTTCCATCTGTTTTATACTGACAATTTATTCACTTTCTACACGTACCAGTAATTTATTCACTCAAATGTTATTTTACTTTTATTATTTTTGGTCTCATACACCAAGCAACCTGCTCAGTGTTAAATAAATACCCACTGCAAATGCAATTTCTTTTTAATTGACTAGGCTGTATTTGTGGGAAGAAAAAAAAAACAAAGCGCAGAGAGAATCAGGTGTGAATGCTGAGGAGAGCGGCTGCTGAAGCGGCTGCTTTGTTCAGGGTCCGCTTGTTACCCGGTGTCCAGTGTGACCAGTGCACCGGCCTGTGCACATTCAGGCCATCGGGGCAGCTCCACGTCTTGCCCTTCCCTCCACGCTGGTGATAGGTCTGCCTAACAACTCACAGATGAGGTGCCCCCCACCTACCACCTAGTCAACTCACCTTCCCTCCTTTCTCCTTCGGCTGTCCTCAGATGGGCGTGTCCACTACTAACTTTCTGGGCCATTGCTCTAGGCCTACCCTAATCTTGGGACCTCCTGTCTCTGAAGCTGCACCTCTAGGCAGCAGACTCACCTGGCCTCTGGGCCAGACGGTCAAGCCCAGATTTTTAGATGGGTCATTCTCTATATCTTGTGTGATGGCAGATGTTCCACTAGAATATATATTCTAGGCAATAAATATTGTTATAAGCCGTTTTCTTGGGGGAGAAAGAAAACTTATTTGGTAAGTGATCATTTGATTAATTTGGAAGGTTCTACTCATAATAGATTTTGAATACTGAATTGCAAATTTTATAAAAATTAAGGTTTTTGTTTAATTAGATCGAATCAGCAGCATAATAGGTAGACAGGTTTGACTTTTGTCTCTAAGGCCTTAGGCAAACAGCAAGGTTATGTGTATGGAACTCAAGTTGGAGAGCTGCTGTGTGCATTAAGTGATACTTTTTAAAAGTGATTTTTCTCTCTCTCTAAACTCTTCCTTGTTGAAATTATAGTTAGGGAAGTGGGTTTTTCTTTGGTTTAGTAGTAAATTTTGATTTCACAATTCCCTGTTGTAAAAGAGATTAAATCGCAGGAAGCTGTACATCCGGGCAAGGTCAGCAAAGGTGTAGATTCCAAGCTTGATGGTCCCCTGAAAGTCAGGTTAGTACATCCAAGGGCCCTACAGGTTAGCATATCTGAGGGTCCTCTAGGTCTTAGTAATTAAACTTGAGGGGGTCTGACTGGGTCCTCTTCTTTCTTCTCCTCACCCACCTGTATGAGTAGTTCCCCTTTCCTCTAGGCCCTTACTAGTTAGAATATTGATCAGCATTCTGTATTGGGCTAAGAAAATGTTTAATTGGTATAATATTTACCTAAATCTATGTATATATTCTTCACATATCTATTTTATAAAAGTTTATTCAGTTTCATTGGGCTCAAAAAACAAAAACTTAGACTTGATCTAGTTCAAACTAGATCATTTTACAGATGGGAAAACTGAGGCCCAGACCTCAGCAGCCAGAAAAGCATCAGCGCATCCCTGGCTTCATCCTAAGGTGAGTTCTCTTTGAAGTAGAATCATGCTCTGAAGCCTGAGACCAGCTTTATAATAAGGCCCTTTTTTATAACGATGTCTGAGTGCCCATGATAATATTGTTTCAGTGCTAAAAGAAACTAATTAATTTTCCTCAAAAGCATTATGAATAAAAAAATCAGATGTGCTGAAAAATGAATTAAAACTAATGAAGGAATATCACCAATTGAAAACAGGTTGATTTTAGTTAATTCAGGGAAGAAAGAGCCAAGTCCTATTTTGCAGGTGATAGGACTTTAACAATTTCTTCTCCACAAATAAAAGCTCCTTTTTCAAATAGCTAGAGACAAAGTTAATAAATCATATCCTGTCTGTAGTTATGAAATGGACAATCTGAAGCCAGGAGATTCAACTTGGTCTGGAAGACAAAGCAGTATGAGTCTATGCTGTGCAGAATTCTGAAGTAAATATAAGTTAACAAAAAGTTGAGGAAAGTGGTTTTTGTTTTCCCTTTTGGGTTACTATCAGGCTTCATGCTAAGACTTAAAAGCAATGGCTAAGCCTGTCAGTTCAGCCAAAGCCCAGTGTTCAGCAAATCAAGACCCTGGGAAAGGCGCATGCTGCACTGAGCTACAGACGTTCCTCTGCTGTTAAGTACCCACAGGCTGCTCGTTAGATCCATTCTTTTCATAAGTCCAAACTGACTAAGAAGATTTAAGCAGTTGCTAAATGCACTTCCACCAAATGAGAATGTGAGCTGAGCCACCTTCTTCTCCTTAGCTGATATATGTTCTTAAGAGAATCCTTCCCCAAAGAGACAGGTTTGGTTCACATTGGAGTCCACAAATATAACAGTAAATTTTTTGGTTATACCTGTGGTGACACCACCTTCTCTTTGCTATATAGATCCAGACAGCTCCAGCTTAGCCCGAGTTCAGGATTTTCAGGGAGTATAATTCCAGTGAAGCAGAAGTGAGGGGAAAAAGAAGTGCAATTCTCTTATGCTTGGCCAGCACTTTAGCTGGTCTAGACCTTTCTCAAAGGGTTTAGTTGACTTGTCCTTGGTTGCTACAACTGCCCAGTGACCATTATCACTGGATGTGGAAGCACCACAGGACACACCTGCGAGTCGCCTGGCTAGGCAGACTCCTCTCTGACCCCACTGTGTAGCAGCGACCCATGCCAGCCCAGTGAGTTCCTTCTTTGCCAGTCAGTCCATGGAACCCTTGTGTATTCCCTGATGGAGGCATTGTCTCCCAGGATGCAGGACTATAAACAGCAGAGCCTAATATTTAGGGACAGGAAGTATAACCCCAGAACTGAGTCAATGATGATAAGAGTACTGCTCACAGCTCTCCCCACTGAAAGGATTTTCCTTTGCCACTGCTAATCAGGGCCATCTTGGAGAGGGGCAGTATTGAGCAACTATATGTTCAGCGAACACCAACATATATATCACTTGGGCCCATCTGTGAGTCAGTCCCAAGTTTTTACTTCTCTGTCACTTGGTCATAAGGACTCCTTCCCACTGAGGCTATAGCCATGAGGTGGAGGAGAGGTGTCAGTGCTAAAGAGGTAGGTGGCATGGGAGTCTGGGGCCACCTTTTATGTAACTTACTCCTGCCTTCTTTATCCACTTGGGCCTGGCCCCAAATGTACCATTTCTACCATTCAATGGATTGCTCTTGCATCTGAACATGCCTTGGAGAATCTGATAATACCTGGCTTATGAGGGGTAGTTCTGATTCCTAGTCACTTGGTGCTCAGTGTCTATTAGGGCTCAAATGATGAGCAGTTCTCTCCCGTAGAATGCATGGTCTTGCTCCAGAACTCTAGGCCCTGAAGTGCAACTGGGTGACTGGGGCTTACACAGACTCCCACATCATTAGCATGTTGAAGCAAGGGTGCCTCGAGCACCATCACACTTGTGGGATCAAATGATGTGAATAACTGGGAATTTTCACCTGGATCTACTGCACAGTCCTCTCTTGGTCTGGGCCCCCTTGAAACTGACAGCCTTCTGAATAACTCAATACATGAATGAGGCAGTGCCCAAGGGCTGTACATGCATGTGGCATGTGGAAAGAAGCAAGGCACTATCAATCAGCTCATGCCTGCATAAAACTGGTCATACATTCAGGACCCACTGCAGAACAGGTGACTCTGGGCTTAGAGACAGGTGAAGCTGTGATGAAAGCTTCAGCACTGGCTCTTTCATTAATCTGGGCCTCTTAGTATTAACAAACTCCTAACCATCTCCCAAATTAACCTGAGGCTCAGCGCTATTGGAAGTTAATGTGCATTATCTCTAGAACAGTCCCTCTCAAATTTCGGTGAGCATCAGAATTACCTAGAGAGCCTGGTAAAACACAGATTCCGGGACCCCACCCCCAGAGACTCTGTCTAGTTGGTCTGGGAGGGTCCCGAGAGTTTTCATGTCTAATAAGTATCCAAGCAGTGCTGATGCTCCTGACTCTGGAGCCACACTGTGAGTACCTATGCCATGAAACTTTGGAGTAACGTTACACCAGAACTTGGCTACTCAACTGCACACTGTGAACCAGCAGCAACAGCATCACCTGGGAGCTTGTTAGAAATCTTGGTTTTTTTAAAACTTTAATGTGTATATGAATCACCTAAGTATCTTGTTAAAGTGAAGAATTTGATTCAGAGGGTCTGGGATGAAGCCCAAAATTCTGCATTTCTAACAAGCTCCCAGGATGATGCTAATATAACTGGTCCAAGGACCACATTTTAAGTTTAGTCCAATACTTCCCAACCCTGGCTGTACATTAAATCACCTGGGAACTGAAAAAAAGTCCTGACCCAGTCCAGGTGATTTTCATGGGTATCTAGAGTTAAGAAACAGTGTTATACATTTAAAAGGTTTTTGTTCTATATTGTCACTTTACCTGTTTCTCAATGATAATTGTTAAATACATGGGCCCAGTACCTTCTCTTCTCCCTTCTTCCCATCCTCTTCCTTCCCCATTTCAACTGTCATTTTAAAACTCACTTTCACTGAACATGTCCTATAAATATTCTTGCCCATGTGCTCCATAAAAGAATTTTGAAAAACTATATCCCCCCTCGCATATTTTAAGTTCACATGTAAATGTTTAAATTTAACTTCCAGTGTACTGTAGATAAAACTTTAGATCACTCTTTGATATGATCCAAGGGACCTAGATACCATTGTGATTTGATAGCTACCATCACCCATTTAAAAATCTCCCTTTTAACAATGGTATTTTATATTATTTCTTTTTATCCTTCAATTAATACACAGAATTTTATTTGCTGTAATATATATTATGCTCCAAAGCCTTTTATTTATCACTATACCATACTTCTCTATACAGAAATGACAGATATTTCAATAATTTTTAAAAACTTCCTGTCACCCTACCATTCTAAATGTTAAAAAATAAAAATCTGGGTTGCTTATCTGTCACAATTATTATTAATTACTAATCAAACCAACATACATCATTGTAAACTTTGGCAATTATTGAATATAAAAAGTAAAATTTACTGGAAATGCATCTCTTAATGAATAGGATTGTTCTTTTTTTAATTAGTTCATGTATTCATGGATGACTATCACATCTAAAAAGCATTCAGCATCAATTTTATTTCTATTTTTTGTTTTTATAAATGTATGCACTGAGAAAATTTATTTTCATAAATAAATATATGGAGACGGAAAGAGTTTTGTTATAACAATTTCACTCAATTCTTTGACATCATTTTGATAGTTATGTCCAAACTAACACAGTAATTCATCATCGAACATTATTTTTAATGATCTATTGGCTGACAACTTGATTAGATCCTCCTGCAATTTTGTTAAGAATTGCAAGCCATCTGGCTTGCAAGAGGATTTCTTACTCAATAATTACAGTCATCCACTTTGTCAACATTGACCCCAATATTTGAAATCATCCTTTGGCAAGTAGGAGGTTTTATAGGCCAAAGCAATGCATCAAGAAAGGCTAGGCTTTGGAAGGTAGGAGAAAAACAAGTGTGGAAAGAGAGGTGAGAGGAAGAACCCACTCCTCCACTGCAGACATGTTCTCAGGCAGATCAGTTTAGGGAAAGGGTACACCAGGGAGTTGAGGATGTGGAAACTGATTCCCTGAAAACCATCAATGACTGAATATCCCTTGGAGTAAGTGAACCCTGATTTGAAGATCTCTGATCTAGATTAACACCATTTGTTAGGGGGGGGCAGAGGTGACACGTCTTTGCCCAAACTAATGCCCACAGGGGCCAAGCAGGTAGGTAGCATAAATAACAGGCCAGCGTGAGAGACTCTACAGCTTTCTGTCTAACTTCTATTTCCCTGTTTTTGATAGAGACCTGGGTATAGCAAAAGATTTCCCTATTATAAGAAAAACAATAGTGAAAAAAAAAATATTTTTTTTCAGGCAGAGTCTCACTCTGCTGCCCAGGCTAGAGTTCCATAGTGTGACCATAGCTCACTGCAGCCTAACAATTCTTCTGCTTCAGCCTCCCAAAGTGCTGGGATTACAGGCATTAGCTACCATGCCCAACCTGCAAATATTCTGATAAACTGACTGACCTCCTGGTTAGGGGCACAGCTTGGAATACTTGGGACATGAGCAAGATGAGTTGATGTCCCCTGTAAAGACAGTAGCATCTTGTCAGCTCCAGCTGATCACTGTCTTGAGGGATGTGCGTCTGGCAACACTAGATCTCCAATATTTATGTGGACTATCTGAGTTTTAAAAGGCTGGTCATAAACAGTCAGGACAGAGCTTTGTCCTTTTCTATGACAGTTGGTTAAGTTGAAGGTGTGTGAGTAGAGAGGCTCCTGTAGACTCCAGGCTTTGACCATCTCACCTTGATTTCCCTAACTGTTCAATGCCTAGCACTGGGCTTGGTGCACAAGTAATATCCTATAAATAACTATTGAATGAATTAATCAGGATTGCTGTGTACACACATGTAGGCTACCTACCGACCACTTCTCTAGGGCAGCATAACATAGACTGCTGTAGACCATGAAGGTATGCAATGTGACAGCCCACACGATGACCAGCCAGTTATGTTTCCTAAGGGAAAGCCTCCCCTCACACACTGCTCCCCAGCCACAGACCTTTGGTATACAAGCCATAGGTCCTATGTGCAAGGGCTCTCAGGGGACCCAGGAGGTCAAGCCTTGCTGCTCTGACAAGTTCTTGCCACCCCTGGATGGTTCCTGGAGCATGTAAAGGTCAGTGACAGTCATGTGGATAGTTCCAACAGAAATTCTTTTGGATGCAAAGTGCTATGTGTTCTTATAAAACTGTCCTGCTCAATATGGTAGGCTGGAGGCTACCTCCAGCCTCATGAGGTTACTAAAATTAAAATTAGTTGAAATTAAATAAAATTATAAATTCACTTCCTGAGTCGCAATAGTAACATTTCAAATACTAAATAGCTCCATGCAGCTAACGACCACCACATTGTACATTCAAATAGGGAACACTGCCAGCATCACAGAGGCTGATACTGGATCACAGGTCATACCCCAAATGCTTCCAGAGCCAGGTAGCTAATATAAAAGCAGCAGGCTAAGATTCAGAAATATTTCTCTTCAAAGAGGAGGTTCGCTAATGTAAATACCCAACTTACCTCAAGAACAAAGAGACAATCTCTCACTTTGAAACACCTTTCCCTCATGTTGCTTTAAATCTACAATGGTTTAAAATTCCACAATGAATAATTTCCCATAACAAAGAACAGTGCACTCCACAGTAAAGTATCTTCCTTAGAAGGTGGCATTCAATTGTACAGACTATTCAGACTGGGGCTGGGGTCCTAGTATAGTCAGATATTTTAAGAAAAGCTGGAAAAATTTTTCCCAACTTTTAAATATTGGCTCACATATTTTTAAGGTATTATGAGGGCCAAACAAAACACAGTAAAGAAGCAAGTCCAGTCCGCAAATGGCTTGTTTGGACTTCTGATCTGGAGTCGTACTGGACCTCAGGAGAGAAAACACAACAAAAATAAGGAATGTGTAGTTGTCATGGATTGAATTTTGCTCCCCCAAATTAATAAGGAAGTAACTAAGGTTAAATGAGGTCATAAAGGTGGGTCCCTAATCCAATAAAACCAGTATCTTTGCAAGAAGAGAAGAGACTCTAGAGATATCTAACTCTCCTCCTCCACTCCATCCCCATGCACAAAAGACAAGCCATGTGAGGACTAGTGAGAAAGTGGCTCGCTGAGAACCAGGAAGGAAGCCTCACCAGAAACCAGTGCATCTGCCCCTTGATCCTAGACTTCCAGCTTCTAGAACTATAAGAAAATAAATGTCTGTGTTTAAGCCACCCAGTCTGTGGCATCTTGTTCTGACAGCCCAAGCTGAGCAATGCAATACTTTTAACTTAGTCATATATCTAAGGCATTTTATATATATGTATATAAGTTATATGTATATAAGATTATCAGTATTTACAAATCACATATTGAATTGCTTAGAGATGAAGAACTAATACTAATAGCTCATTTGTGAAGCAACTCATTTTTTTAAGTTACAGTTTGCCACCGTGGGCTTGCAAACATGGGCACTGGTGCTATTCCACGGGGCCCAGGCAGTTTTGTGTACAGAAGGGCCCTGCTCATGAGAATGAGGCCTGTGGCTTGAAAGCTGCAATTCTACAGACTTGTTCTATTTATAACAGTCCATCTTGTGAAATGTTTTCATACTTTCTCTATATAAGATTATACTAATAGTCATATGAATAAGAACTACTGTGAAGTTGTCCCAAGAAAGTGTTTCTTCAGCATGTAGTCTTGCATATTTTGATCTTCCTTTACCTTTACCAACCCCATCTTTGAAAGCAGGCAAAGGACTGAAAACAGAAGTGGCAGAAACTTGGGATGTGGGAACATCACTATTCTTTTAGACATCCCAAACGAAATGGAAAGTGATCCTTTGTCTTTTTCTTCTGCAACATCAGCTCTGATGGCAGAAACCCACCTGCCCCAAGCATTCTTATATTATCATTGCCCATGCCCCTTAGTAAACACTAAATGCATGTTGAACAAATGAATTAACAGGTGGATTTATGAATGGATAGATGGGCAGATAAATGAATATTCTGGAAGAAGCAGAGATTTAAGCTAAGTGTTCAGGATAGGTAAGAGCTGAAAACACGGAAAGGTGAGATGACTTTCTAGGGAATTTAGGAGAAGAAACAACTTAGGAATAGGAAGAACAAGGAGGCAGGTTATTTAACTTCCAAGTGAAAATGCCCAGCCACACAGTGGACTCCGTTCTCAGGGCACAGTGTCCCAAACACCAGGTTAGACAGGGCAACACTTATCCACTGTAGCCAGAGGCAAGATAATCAATTTAATGAGTAAGACTGAGACAAAGAGGGAGGCCAGAGACCAATAGGTCAAATGAAGTCATAAAAACAGAAAAAAAGTTAGTTGATAACTGAGGAGATGCATGGGGGCAGCCTTTCATCTTTGAGCACTTACTGCATCAGACGAATAAGTTCAAGAATCAGAAGACAATCAGAATTTCAGAGTCAGAGCGGACTTAAAATCATTTCATCCAACTTTCCACTTAACAAAGATTGAATGCCCAAGCTGGCAATCAGGCCTGAAGATAACATTTGATCAAAGGTGATACTTAAAGTCATAAAAATGAATAAGATATTCAAGGGAAAAAAAAAAAGGGCACAAAGACAAAACAAAACCCTGCATCGAAGGACTAACAATGGAGAATCCTCACATCTTGGGATAAGGAGAACCAAAAGGAGCAATGAACACCAAAAGAAATGGAGCTACAGGAAGAACAAGAACAAAGCCAGTGAGAAGGTACCCAGAAAGCCAAAGATGAAGAGAATCAAGGAAGGGGAGTAAAAAATGGCTCACGGCATAGATGTTCATCCAGCCATCAAACGAGTATTCATTGAGTCCTTACTGTCTGTCATGCAAGCTTCTAGCTGCTTGTGGAAACAAGAGGCAAAGTCCTCATGAAGTTTAAAGACAACACACTTCGTAAATGAGGACTCTTGGAATGAGGTTATATGAAATGTAGAGTCTTGCTGTGGGACACTGGTATTGGACAGCAGGGGAGTAAACAACAGGACAGTAGTTAAACAGTCCCTTGTCATAACGAGCACTGTTCTGCCTCCAATCCCCCTTCTCCCAACCATCTCATTGGTGGGATGTCTCTCCCTAAATGGAAGAAAAGCTTTGTCTGTTAACAAAGCTTTTCCAACCTTGGAAGCAGAATTAAAAGCTGCCTGGCCTGTACTTCCACGACATTCCTACATAGTTCCATTTCAAATGGCCTTCAACACATTGTATTTTTGTCATTTGCTCAGGGGTCTGCCTCTTCTAGCACAAAGTGAACTCAGGAAAGGTAAGGACCATGTGTCTTATTCATTTAGTCTCCTCAGCATCAAGATGATGTCTGGTAAATATCAGATGCTCAGTGTTTTCTGAATACCAGAACTGAAGTCTGAATTTTTTAAAGAGAGGGAGGAACCACACACCTTGGGACAAAAGTGAGATATACAGACTATAAAAGCCAAAAGAAATCATATGCAACACTTCCATCTGCTGCTTCTTTGCAGACCTACAAGAATGGTGTAGGGATGACTCCAGCATATGAATTGTTTCTGTAATGATGGTAAGTCTACTGTTTTATACCCACATCTGTGGGTATTCTTCCAAGCTGAGATGATATTCAAAATATTTAATGACCGACATGGCAGGGACACTGACCGAGCAGAGACCAGTGGGGGCAAAATGGCTTTAACATCAGTCCTTCAGGTACAAGCTTAAGAGGTAGAAATGATCCGATGTCAGTATAGGGTTCAAGTAAATATTTTTATCAAGAACATGCTTAATGTTGTACTTTTTAAAAAATGAACAAAGAAATGAAATGCTCAAAATGCTGCCTATTTATTTCATAATTTTTTATGATGGTACCATTTTTGCATATTTTTTTCCCAAGATCATTTTCTCAATTCAGAAGTTACGTTTTCTTCAGTAGGCTGAGAAGTGTGAAACCACTTAAACTTTCTGAAATGGATTAATAAGCAAAGGTTAACTTATGTATATGTTTTCTATATCTAAATCTTTCTGACTAATGAGGATGCTTCCCAAAGCTTAAGGATTAGAAAGGGAGAAGTTTGAATTCTGGAACATACCTGTGCTGAAAACTTTCCCAAATGAAATTCAACACTGTCTGAATTAATAAAACCACAGAGTGACATCTTGTTGGGGAAATAGAATGTGCAACCATCTTTCATGGGAAGGGAAAGGAGCAGCCCAGCATGGGACACACCTCAACAAAATGTACCAACAGTAAGACAGCAAACCCACACACGACGCCAGGGACCAGCCGACCGGTCACCATTCCTGACTTACTTCTTTCCTAGCTCTAATTCCATCTTTTCCTTAAGTTCAAGTTGGGAACCAAAGTGGAAAAGCGTTCATTCTTTCAAGAGTTTCACTAAAGTTTTACACCTCCAGTTTTTATGTTTGTATCTTGCTCCCTAGCAAAATCTCAAAACCATCACAGTCTTTGAGACTGTCCAGATGGTCACACAGGCCTATAAGGTAAAACTATGTAAAATAATAGCCTTTGGTATCCACCTTAAAAAGCTACACTTGCCAGATGTTCCTGGGTAAAATAACAGGTTATACTGATAATCAGAGGTCACAGGGTTTCTTAGACCTTCCTGTGATCTGCTCTGCCAAATACAGAGCTATACTAGACTCTAAGAGAAGGAACTGATATTGTAATAAAGAGGATATTCCTGAAGATCATAAAAGGTGAAAGAGTACAGGCAGAATAATTACCTGAAATAACAAAGAATCACAGGCGGAGACTATTGCTAAGAACTCACTAATTAGAACAAACAGAAAGAGTCTACATCTTCAGATAAATTTTGGCTCCTATTATTTCTGATATAAATTCCATTTCTTTACATCTCAGACATAAAGAGTTCTTGGAAAAGCGAGGAATCCAGCACTCTGGATTTGGCAATGTGGCTAAAGGTTGCTAAACGGCCTTTTACTTTACACATACTTTACCTGATTTTCTTAGGGCTTGATTTAATATTCTCAACCACATTGTAAAGATCTACAGTTTTAATTACCTGCTGTAATTGCCTTCTATAAGAGCCAAAAGAACATCATTTACAGCGATCAGTAATAAAACATTATGACTAAGTGGTAAAGGTAGAATTGAACTATTATCAAAAGGTGACCAATTGTTAGGCTGTATACACTAAAGCAGCAGCCAGATTAAGAAGTTGTAACATGATTTTTAAAATCAAAAACAATTCTGCAATATAAATAATATCGAATAAAATAGTGAAAGTCTCTTTAGGGGAAGACAGATCTGTCTTCAAAACTAAACCACATAATTAACTGTATAAGGCTGTACGAGTTATTTATTCCTTTGATTTGTTTCCTCATACTGTGTAAGGGGTATAATATTGACCTTATGGTTTCTTGTCTTTTAAATAATGTGATTAAGTGGGGATTAATATTTTTAAATGAGGTACAAATTTACATACTGGCCATATAGTAGACATTCAACAAATGGCTGTTGTTACTACTATTACTACTATAATATGTTTTCATTAGACATTGGGCCAAATCACATCTTCCTATCTGCAAAGTTTGAAATTAAAGTTAACATAAGAAATACCATGCCTAACCTCAACATAAATACCATGTTTTTATAGAAAATGTTGGTTCCACTCTAGGTGTTCCTCCAAATTAGAAAATCACATATCCTCATTTTTCTGAAAGATGAGACATGAAAAGACAATTCAGCCTAGCAAATCAGACAATTTGGATTTTGAAAATCTCAGCAATTCTGAAAGAAGAGAAATTAAACAAGTGTTTCTTAATTAGCAGCTTCAGAATACTGAACTCATTAATAAAAGGAAAAATAACATTGGGAAGGTATGAGTAGAATTATTTAGTCTAGAAAGTAACTAAAAGCTAAACACCAGGGAATTGACTAGGAGCATCATTTATATTCAACTATGTCTGTGGTCTCATCTCAGCCAGGAACCATTACTTTGTTTAGGATTTCCAGACAAGTTGTGTAATGGACACATGTTAGAATTTATAAAAATGATAGCAAGGAAAATTCAATTTTCCATCCCCCTTGTTTGTGCCCTCTAAAAATTACTCTTACAGTGTACTCTTACAATTACTCTTGTAATTGTACTTACAGTACTCTTACAGTTACTCTTACAGTGAAAGCAGACAAAGTACTTCAACGAATCTAACATCCAGGCTGATCAGAGACAGGAAGATAATGCCTGAGTAAGTTACGACACTGAGTCATGCTCAATATATTGTAGGTTTTGAAATGTTATGTTTACGTATTACGAGCCTACAATGAAATTATCTTAAATTCTCTGTAAGCTAAATTCAGGCATGTGGCTGTTGGCTAAGTTTAAAAAATTAAATCCCAGAGTCAAGGGAAAAATTATTAGGATTACTTTGAGTTCCAGCCCTAAAACTGCCATAATTAAAGGACTCCTGTGCTTAAATATCTGAATATAATAATTTAAACTGGTACATTTAACAAAGAGGCAGGAGGAAAGGTGATCTAGAGGAATTATTAAAGCTGAGTTTTGTGGAGGAATTTGTAAAAATTCTGATTAGGCAAATCACTACTGAATGATAATTTGTGCCCTTAAATCTTCACACCATAATTGAGAGAAGTAAGTGAATACTTATGGTCCATCTACTGAATCAACTGGTCAGTTTTGCTTGGTTAATGAATTCTCCCAAGTACTCACCTTATTCCCTGGGTGAGGTTTACTCTGTGCAAAATCTGTCACAACAGTTCAATATTAATACCTGAGAATTAGGGAGTGTAATCATGCACTTCAGTCTTGTAAATCCATCGGGACAGATCATGTCTTACGTTATATCCTGTGTGGTGTCTAATGCATTATTGATAACAAAATCACCTCTTTGTTATGATAAGTTGTAAGTTATTGTTATGACGCTCCACTGGTAGGCACTGACTCCAGTTCCCCTCCCATTACCCCCTCAAGCCAAACCTGTGTCCACTGTCCACCTAAACGTGCCTCACCGGGTTGCAAAAGGGTGTTGGCCTCAAAGCTGCATTTACAGGGCCGCAACACTGGTGTTACCTAGACTGAACATTCAGCAGGAGTGGTTTTAACATCAAAATAGAAGGTCATCTTTATTTTAAACAAAACCAAGCTCCTCTCAGGTTTGAGTGTAGCAGTGCTCTTGACAGAGAACCTCCAGGACAGAGGGAGGGCTCACATGGAGGATGGTCACTCTCTCTACTGAGTTTTGCCTTCTCCTTAGGCTTCTCTCACTTGGACACGTGTTGGCACCAAGAGCCAGCCTCCAGGATATATGCAGTACCTCTTTTATAGGAGGAACAAGGGCTTTCGAGGGTCAAATAAACCTTGGCTTGAATCCTCAACTTCCCATTTACTATTCTTGTGATTTGGGTCAATAACTGAACTTCGTAAAGCCTCGGTGTCCTCGGCTTTGGAATGGAGTTGATCATTAACCCACAGTGTTATTGTGGGATTTAAGAAGGAAAATATGTGTGAAAATATCCATTAAGAAATGTTAGTGCCCTTCTTCTATCTGTGCCCTTGGAGAATCATTTAACAGTACTTTTATTTGTAAATTATCCTCAAATCTGTATATAGTTTGAAACAGTTTTTGCTCCTAAATCACCTAAAAGAATTTTGTAAAACTGTACATCTTTCCTACATTTTAAGTTGATACCTAAAATTTTTCATCATAAATTTGAAGGACTGAACAGAATATAATTTCTAGAGCATTTTAATATTCTAGTATATCTTAATAAAACTATTGCTGCAATTTAATATGTATTCAAAGGAATCTAAATATTTGATAGAGCAGGTCTAAGGATTTGATATACACCATCACCCATTTTAAAAATACATGAATAAGCTCTAATTTTTAATAGTCAGAAATTTTACATCATTCCTTATTTTCTTCTTATACTTCCATCCTACTCCTCCCACAGAATTTTATCCTAATTTATTATATTTATTGATTCAAACTATTTTATTGACCATTCTATCATAAGCTCTGAAAAAAATATGTATATGAATTTAAATTTTACTCAGAAATCATATGACTATGTGGTTAAAAAAAAAAACAAAAAAAAGTCAGGTACACTGGCTCATACCTGCAATCTTACTGCTTTGGGAGGCTGAAGTGGGAAGATCCCTTGAGGCCAGGAATTCAAGATCAACCTGGGCAACATAGTGAGACCCCGTCACTACAAAAAGTAATCTTCTCTTGGATTGAGTTGTGCTACAATTATTATTGACACTCAATTTAAAAAAAAACTATTATACATTTTGATGAATAGTTTATATAAAAATGAGAAATGCATCTTTCAATGAAATGAATAATAAAGTTTATACTAATTCTAAACCTTTTTATTGATATAAATGAAATTTTGTCCATATAAAACAACAGATGAGAATGGAAGGAAATTTATCATAGAATATCTCTCAATTCTTTAACCCCTTTCTGCATTATATACCAAAAGTCATATAGTAATGTATTAGTTAGGATAGACAAGTCTTTGTTGCAATAACAAATAAGCCCTGGAATTTCTGTGCTTACCAAACAAAGGATTTTTTCTTACTCATATAAAGTCCAATTCTGCTGAGGGAACCTTCCAGTGTCCTTCTTTCCATGTGCTGATTCAAAAACCTGGCAGCTTCCACCTTATGGTTCCACCATTTCAATATGTGGCCTGGGCACAGTTGTTCCCAAAGGGGAAAGGAGAGTGTGAAAGTGACATACTGGGTCTTAAATGCCTGGCCTGAGAGTGACATACTTTGTTCTCCTCACATGGCCCTCAGAACTGTAAAGGGGTGGAAATGTCTTTCCATCCTGAGAATAAGTGGGCTCTCACAGTCAGCAAGCATCAAAAATTATTTGTAATGAAATGCCAGTTGACAATGCATTTAGATCTTACCTCCTTTTGCAGATAGCAAAGGATTGAAAACACCTGATTTATAAAATGATTTATTTCCCAGGTATTAGAGTCCTTTGCTTTCTCAATTCTGCCACTGATGTTTAGAATTATTCCTTTCTTTGGCACCTGGACATTTACAGCCTCAGATAATGCCCATATTAAAGATTCAAGGATGAGTAAGACATGAGCCTTCCCTCTTGTACAGCAAGAGAGGGGCAACCATGAAAGCACTTTGACCTCAGGTACCTCAGACAGATCCATTTATGGAGAGAGTATATGAAAGAAGCTGGAAATAGATTCCCTGAAAATTATATATGTCTGCTTACCGCTTGGAAATCTGTATGTGCCCCAAGTGATACTCTAGATCAGTGACTACAACTTTGGGAGACTGGGAATCTTGCGCTATCCCAAATTTGTTTTAAAGTTGAGGGCAAATTATAATTCATGGTTATTCTGGTTCCCTAAGATTTACTAATGATGAAATTAGGCTGAAATAAGTCACAAAGGGAAAAAGAAAGACACGTGAGGATGAGAAGAGAAGGGAAGATGATGGAGAAAGCATAAGTAGGTAGCAGAAATAATCCAGAGTTGCTTTGTGGGTGTGGGGAGAAAATCGCGGCCTCGTTATCTCTTCAATCACTTGTTACTAAAGACTCCATGAGAGTCACCAGATGCATTCTTACCCTAAAGCTCATTCACCAGTCCATATACACATATATTCGGAGTTCAGAACAAAATATTAGAACTGGCATTTTCATTTGTTTTTTTAACTGAAATCACAGGATGAAAACTAAGCCCTAACGCTATTACACAGGTTGAGTCTATTTGTTGGAAGGCCCTGTGTCATACTTTGTGTGCACACTATCCTAAGGGGAGATCTGAAAATGCTCATTTTCAAAGAAGTGGACAGGATGCCCTCATATGTATGTCTGCTTCCAAAACTTTCCAGAAACTGCACTACAGTTTCACCTCTGCCCATAGAGGTGGATTTACATCCTTGAGTATTTTGTTTTAACTAAATTAACTCTCACAGAGTGGATACCTGAATACAAAAGTATTTCTGGAAAGAAACCACAGATCTGAGTTACTTACCAATGGCAGTGTTGACACTTGTGCTGTTAATATGAGCCACGTTACCAGGAAAAACAATTCTCTGGAACCAGATATCATAAGAATTTGGCCAAAAAACTAAACATTACCAGGAAGACCAAGTAAAATACAGATTTCCATTTACAAAGTACATATTGTACCATGAGACATCATCTAAAGACGGGATGAAACTTTCATGACTAGCAAGATACTTAAAATACCGTTTATTCCACCTTTATCTCTTTTGTATGAAAGTTAATGCTCATAATTTAAAATCAACTAAGCATTCATATATTAAAGGTAAATGCTCAATGCTTATTTACTGATGGTGTGCCTATAAAAAAGCACTGGAGACCGCAGCCTAGACTTAGTTCTGTCCATCACCAACTCAGGTGGTCATGGTCAGAGGACACCTTACACTTTGTCACATACCCCACTTAGCAGGTTCAATACATGCCTAAATGATTAAACTCATGGTTTTACTATAAAATACACTTCCTATCTATGTTTCTGAAAATTCTGGCAGTAAAGTGTCATGCAACCTATAAAGCTGTAGCTTGATTCCAAATTGCTCATTTGTGATGGGGGGACAGTGCCCAGACTGGTTTTTAGTACTGTTTCGAACTGTTTCTAGTGCTTTGGAAATCTAGCCCATGTCAGAGTCCATTTGAAAGGCTTATGCTTGCTCCCCTCTCTCCCTTTAATGTTAAAGGAACAAGGAAAATAAGACACAGTTTTATTGGGGCATACAAAAGTCATGTTTTACAGGGCAGTCCTCTCAGATGACTGTTCTTAGACATTATTCTCAGGAATCCACTTTCAACTACCAAAGCCATGTGAGGTCTGAAGTTAAATTAGCATTACAGAGGACAAAAGAATGTTAAGTGGTTTTCAGAATTAAAAGCAAGAGTTTGTCAGCCTGAAGGAGGATCAGCTGAAATGATATCCTATCTGCAAATGTTGTTTGAAGAGGAGACATTAAAATGAAAAAGCTGGAAACACAGGAAGGAGAGAGGCAGTCATTTCTTTTTTAATCTAAGCTTCATCCCTAGTAGAGAATCTCATTATGCTGGACATTTTGAATATTGGATCAGAACTGATGATGTATCTAAGGTATGTACAATGGCATTTAAACAATGATTGATTAACCACTACAAAGAATTCTTCTCATTTCCTAACTCTATGTCTTTTTTTTTTTTTTAAAGAAGAAACTCTTATTCACATATTAATTCAGTTCGGAAGGTCTGATCCACAAAAGTTAGCTCAATGTGAAATCTTCAAAGCAAAAGCCAAAACAGGTTGACAGGTTTATAAAGCTTGCCTGGGTTTGACCTCAGAATAGAAATGTCTACTCTCAGGCGAGCTCAGCTCACTCCTTTTCTGGTGTGCACCTGAGCTGTGGGAGCCAGCTATGAAAAATTCATGCAGGATGCTTCAACAGTCCCACCTATGTCCTTAACATCTGCTGGCTTCACATCACACTAAAACTTCAAAGCGAATTCACCCCCTGAGATGGCAGCAAACTTTCATCGGGAGCAGGAGGTGGATAATTCAGAGAAGTCCTCTCCTTCCCGACAGGAATATCTGTGCAGAACACGCTGGAATTTATCTTCTTAATCACACAAAAGGGGGAAGAAATGTTAAGAGATAATGATGCCATCTACTAAACATGCACAAAACAGCAGGCGGTATCATTATGGATTTCACTTCTAACAGTCATGCTTTTTTAAAAAAAAAATTATTTATTTTTATCTAAATGCTCTTTACCTTTTGCTTCCCATAAGCTTCAAGCCCAGTCAAAATATTTAGCAATTGAAAAGGTGGTGAGGTTTTTGAACTCTGAAGTACTTGGTTGTTTGAGAAAATACATTATTTCCTCCTTTTAGCTGAGTGATAGCATATCACTTATTCACATGTTTTGAAACAAATTGGCTACTAGTGGCTACTTCCCCTCCAACACTGTGCTGTCCCTGCAGAAGGAAAGGTTTGTTATTACTACTGGAAATAAGGGGTGGGGCTGCATGACACTCTGATTTTAAATTAATTATAGTACAATCCACCGGGAATTTAATTTCCAGTCTCCTACCATCCTGATCATGTTCACTACATAAAGGTTCCCTGTTTTATTCTCCCAACACCAAGGAAAAATTCATCTTCATGAGATGATAATTGGATATAACACCTTTTGTTTTTCAGAAATGATGGCTGGCAAATTTTTAAAATTTTTCATCAACCTTGTTTGGTGTTTTTAAAAAAGCCCAGATGAGAAAAAGAAAGATGTTTAAGTCTGCAGAACACGCTATGTCGTACTACCAGTATGGTCTTGAGACTATCTAGTTCGTAATAAATCTAGCGGGGTGACACATCTTTCTGTATCTCAGGGCCTCACAACGCTGACCAGACAGACAGGTCCCAAGCTGCAGTTTACATCATTTAGAACACTCACAGCAGTCCAGAAAGGAGCAAAATTTAAACATACGATTCTGGAGTTTTCCAAAGATTTATCAAGACTTCTGATCTTTAAAGGTTTTCAAAATAGAACTTTTAGTGAGAAAATGCATAATTGGGTGCCATTTAACATTTAGCAAAATCCAATATGTCAACAGGAAGGTTCTCCTAAGAATTAAAATAAGACCGTTAGGTTCCTCAACCTCCTTTCTTCTCACATGTTACCTGGTCCTGATATAAAGCAAAGAATACATAAAGGAAAAAAATGTGGGTTTTCTCCTAATATTTAAAATAAGTCCATACCATGTCATCAACCTCTTTATACCTCACCTTTTACACATAAAAGTTAAAAACATACAAGGGAACAAAATGCAAGCCAGTTAATTATAATATTTATGAGCAGCTTCCAATATACTTTTTGGTCTGGGTTGAAACTGAAATTACTGAAAAAAATTTACATATTCCAATTATCTTACACCATGGTATTGCATTAGTATGGCAATTTGCAAATTCACCGTATTAGTTTTATTTTCTACTGGCCTTTATAGAGTAGGCATGTAGGAAATTACTAGGTGCAGACTATTTTATAACTTTGCAATGAAAACCAGAATTTTTGTGAAATGATTTTTTTCCCCTCTTCTAACAGACAAAGGCCAATTTTCATTTCTGACCCAGAATTCCACCCTCCAGCCCCGTAACCTATTGTTATCCTGGTATTTATATTACAATTGAGTGCTGAATCAGATTTGCTAAACGGAATGAATGGCTCTGCTTGTTAAACTTGGAAATCACTAAAATAATCACAATCTATTTGATAATACTATTTCTATTCTTTATCACCAATGGAAAAAATTTTGATAAATCATATTAATTTCTACTATAATTCTTGATTCAGACAGTCCTTTAAATAGCAGTACATCATGCACTGGGCTTTGTGAACCCCACACCTAATCAATGTGCATAATTTTCCAAAGCATTAAAAAGGCCTCGCTAATCCTAAATCTGTATCCAGTATATGGTCGAGAGAGCAGGATTCAATTCCGCAAATTAAGGAGCTAATACCAGGATGACAACACAGCACAGACACTTAAGATCAATTATCAGCAATATGGAAGGCATGTGAGAGCTCAGTTAATTCCCACAGACTCCTGAATCCAACGTTTGATACAATGATCCACCCAGTATATTCTACTGTGCCTAAAACAATTGTATCCCTCAAGGACCATGTGAGGCAAACACTATTCATCCTATCCCATATACTTTTCAAATCATCTTAAGGGGGAAAACTATTGTTTCAAGGTGATTTTTAAAAAGATGAAATCCACTACTATCAATATAATTCACTCTGGTATGACATGATCACAATATTTTGAAATTTGCCATCTGCCATGACTATTTCCAGCTGTATTTTCTCAACAACATAATAACTGCATTTCATACCATGAAGCTTCACACTGCAATCATTTGATGACATGCCCTCTGATATGCATGCCTGAATCTAGTTTAGTTCAAAGTTCTCGCTTTTGGTTATTTTCCCTTCTCTAGCCCTTAACTTGCTGGTAGAATTTCAAAGGCCAAACATTTAAGTTTCCTCAAACTAAAATGTCCTTAAATAAAATGTACATACAGCAGTGATTTGTGTGTAGTCTCTTCCTGATTCAGGCTTTTAGTTAAATCAGGTGGAAAACATGATCAACTGATTATGCTTAAGTACTTTCAATTTTCATACAACTTAATATATATATTTTCTCAAGGATTTTATTCTTAGATTAAAAGAACATAAGCTGCACCTGATGTAGTCTCAGATAAGGTTCATGGATATAATTCATATAAGTCAAAAGATTTTTTTGTTGTTAAAAATAATATACTTTAACAGTATATAAAAGCAAAAATATTTTTTCAATTTACAAAAAGATCTTGCATTCGCAAATATTGTTTAGGTTCACATTTATGCCCATAATTTCAAAGGAGGCAGCAGCTCTAAAGCTCTCCAAACTATTGGCATTAGATCAATATTCAACCACAATTACTATACTAGAGATAAGATTTATTGCAAAATGTCCCACCAAACAGTGGTTATTAATTAAAGGAAGATTTTATTATTTTCAGAATTATCATTTGGGATTTCAAAACTCACTTGCTATGCTCAAATAAATGAACGGGCTTGTCTTGTTTTCTCCGTTCTTCTCATTAACAGCCTGCACGTAGTAAGCCCCAGCGTCACCTGCTGTCGTTGCAAGGATCACCAGTTGATTCTCCAATGTGATGGCTCTGTTTCAATGAAGTAGAGGATAATGTCAAAGCCACTCCAGGGAACTTCTTACATGTAAGGCAAAACTAATCATTAGGCCAACTACAAAGGAATGTCTAGAGTTTACAAAAAGAGCGAAAAGGGCAAAACCAATGCACAGGCTGACTTTAAGACTATGACCATGGCTGAGCCTCCTCTGACCCGGCTGACACAATCCCACCAGAGTGTCTGAATGTCCCAGGTGCTCCACATCTGCACCACCAACTCTTGACTGTGAAGAAGGCAATGTTTTGGGACAAATACATCCAGAATTTGTTAAAATTCAGAGGTTCCCCTGAGAATTCATTACAAGAACAGTTAGAATAAATCCCAGAGGAACTGTCCTTTTTCTTTCAAGGCTGTTTGATCATACAGTGATCACAAACCTTTCAAACAGAAGTCTAGACCACCAAAACCTTGACCCAGGGCAAAGGAATTTGTGGTGATTTTCTCCATCTTAGGGGAGCCCCCAGCACTTCCGAATGTCTGTTTCTATACTAGTGAGTAGAAGGAAAGTTGCTGATGGGCATAGTGCTGATCCCCTGTGACGTAAATTCTCCCACAGTCATTTACTCCAGGCCACTTCCTAGGAGTGCAAAAAAGTAAACAGTCTACTTGATTAGGCCCAGATCCTTCTCATACATCCCAACTCTAGTGTGAAAGGAACCTCTGAGACACAGCTGACCCACTCACCCTTTCCGTGAGCCCCTGTGGCTCACAGAGGACAAGTTTCTTGATCAAAGTAACAGAGCAACTTAATCTCAGAGGGCCTAGATCTTCTCACATGTAGATTAATATTCTTCCAATCGTATCATATAAAGACTCTCCTTGTATTACTTATTTTAAAAGAAGAAAAATAATAAAGATACAACTTTAATAAATACAAACAATTTTTAATTAAAATGGGTGCCTATAGCATCCTTCGCTCATGTTACGGTTTTGTATTCCTTTTGCTAGTTAAAGGGGGGGGAGACAGAATTTGTTTTAAAAAATTACAAATGTGAGTAAACTATTCTCTGGATCTTGAATTGGGCATGGAAGGTAAGATGCATTCTGAGAACCAAAATATCATTTAATCTGTGCTCTAGTTTCCAAAAATACTAGAAACATCTTGAGACTCTAGAGTGAACTGGGTTACCCACCACAATTGTGTTACTCTACACAATAGGGAATAGTTTAGTGTGTTTGTTTTTTAAATCCCAGGTAGTCAGAGCTCTTCTAGATTCACATAATCTGAAATCTTTATTCTGGTAACATTAAAAACATGCAAAATGAATAAACTCTCATGAGGGATTTTAGCATAATAACTGCCTTTTTCTTCCTGTTACCTTGTGGAGAGCTGTTTTAAAAACTTTAGATTTTTATACATTATATAAAATTATCTTAAGAAGTTATTGCTTGTTCAGGGTTCCCATAGGACATATTTCTGTTTGAGGTCTCTATGACTAACTTACTTCATGTCTCATTTATGAAAATTTCCCTACTAGGAAGTTTTCAATTTTTAGTCCCATAAAAATATTTCAAAAGAGTTTTACTATATTTATGACACTTTTATAGATTCTTTTATAGAACCATAGAAATTGTTCCATTTTATTTTAGTATATGTTACACTGGCACCTAAAATTAAATATGAATATTTACTACACATGAAGTTATACATTTAACAGTACAATTTAAAAACTGAATGTATCACTTTTCTTTAACATCTGATTTTTACCATAGTAATTTCAAATATGCCTATTGTTTCTCAGAATTATTCTTTTAAAATGCCCATTAATTCTCTCTATATATTTATGGCATTGTTTCAAGGGTACTGAAAGTAAAAAAGTAACGAATAAAAATATTAAAGTTCATCTATTATAATTTTTATTTTTAAGCTCATCTTTTTTAGTTTTTAATTTCTAAATAGGTCTAAGTCAAAATTCATGAAGAAATACTTATCTGTTGCCAAAAAAGACACCACAAAAATGCTAAATATTTGGAGAACATTATATAAATAAGGATCAATTCCCTAGAAAAACGATTTTTTTCTCCTATCCCAATCTTCCTGAACAGAGCATTTCTACAAAAGAAATTGATTTTTTTAAATGAAAACAAAACATCTAAAAACATTCATCTTAATTTTAAATTTTGATAATTGCCATAATGCTTAAGAAGAAGAACAATTTTTAAAGATAATGAAGTGGGTACCAAGCATCCCTTCTCTGAGGCCTCTTCACTCTAGACCCCAAATTTGTTGTGGTACCCATGCCTCCCCCACGCACTCCAGCCTGCAACATGCGGAAGCCGGCCCTGCTCCCAGCATCAGGTTTGGGTCTTGATCATTTTGTCCCACCTGTTCATGGTGGTAATTTTATGACCACAAGGGGAACAACCATAGCATGAAGCTGATAGTGTTGGTGGCAGAATAGAGAAAATGGAAAGTACCTGGGTGTTTGATAACTTCATAAAGCCAATTAACCAACCATCCTGCAGCCTGTCCTATCTCTGGACTTCCCATTTCATGAGATAATACTCTTCATTTATGTTTAATCTTGTTTCAGTTAATGTTTCTATTACTAGAAGTCAAAAACATGCTGATACAAATTCAAAACAGCATATACAATAAATAGCATCCCTTTGGGATGTTAAAAAAGTGTGTGTTCTGTGCAGAGGGGGAAAAAAAAACTCTACGTGTTTCTGTATATGTGTGTAAACATAAAATATTAACATTGGTCAGTCTCTGAGTGGTAAGATCACAAGTTATTTTCCTTTGATTTCTATATTTTAAAATATTTTCCAATTTTTCTACAATAAATAACACTTTTTGTTATCAGAACAAAATGAATACAAGGGTATGTTTAGTAATTATCGTAGCAAAGTTTAATACTTTGCCCATAATTTGAACTACCTGGCCTTATTATAGCACAATTCCAGGTTACACATTTAAAACTTACATTGACTTTACAGGAAAATTATAGTATTCAGCCAGAGAGTTTCTCCTTTAACTTTATTAAAATGAATGTATGTATGGTTTTGTGTAAAATTACTTCCTTAGTCTTCCCCTATATCTTTCTACATTTAAAAATTAAACCTCCTCATTCTAACATCTAATTCCATGGGACAGTAATAGAGACTAGAAAAAAAAATTAGTCCAGTATGGGTGAGATGACCTATAGCTCAGGAACTAGGTTGCTGGATTCATGAGAACAAGTTAAAGGGCACCTAAGGTACCAACTATAAGTACAGGAAGAGTCTTCACAAGAGAGAAGCCAAGCTGCGGTCTTTGGCAGCTGAGATCCACCAACAAGGTGCATGCTGCAGGTCAGGAGAGGATGACTGTTCACAGTGGGCACGTCCCATGTGCTTCTGGCCATTTTTTACTTGATTCTCCAACAGTTTTGTGAGGTATCGGGAAAAATAATAATTCTCTATTTCAGAAAAGATGAAACATGAGGCAGAGAGGAGCTACCTGACATCTCTGACTATCAGCATTGAACAACAATACCTTTGGGGGAATATGCTCCTAGAGGTGGGTGGCTAGACTCATCTCTTGGGGTGTAGGAGACGGAGCCCCCTTGCTGGGAAATTTATGGTTGAGCTTCCAGCTCTGCTTGCCAGTGTCCAGGGGGCATTGACTTCCCCATGCATAAGAGATGATCTGCTTCCAGAGAGGTAACACTGACATAGACATCCTGGAAGCACAGGATTTATGCTTAGTGAAAATAGCCCAGTGGACATCTCATAGGTGCCTGAAGACCAGGAAGGAAAAGAAAAGATATCCATTGCTCTGACACTATCAGAACAGAACCAAGTAGCTTCATTCACTATTTCGTCAGCAACTGTTCGACAGGCAAGGCTGAGTGGAGGGGAAATTAACTTGAACCAGGGGCACGCTCTTCATGTTCCATGGAGCTTGGATTGGGTATATTTATAAATTACAAGAAGTAACAGGAAGCACTTTAGTAATTTTCCCTTAAGAATGTTTGTGGGCCCAAAGGGAGGAGTTCCAGGAGGTCTCCAAAAGTTTTCTCATGATGTGCCTCAACATTTGCAACGTAGCCCATCTTTTGGCTTCAATGAAAAGATAAATCGTCTTTGGTTATCAATAAATATTTTGATCTTTGACACTTATAACACAAACTAGGATGGTAATACACACATCAATGTATACATTATGATGAAAATTCAGTAAAGTGTTTGATAACATAAGAATGTTTCCCATGAAATATTAAAAGAAAAATTTGAGCCTTTAGTTTTACCACTGCAAATGTTAAAGTAACATTTGATCAGTTTCAATTGACATTCAAATACACTGAAAAAGAATCGGAGTGCAGGAAAATGCAGAACATTAGTTTGCAAACCCTCAAAAAATAAAAACATTGAAAATATTCTACATTTTAATTAAACAAGTTTTTAATTGGGTTGGTTCTAAGGCTTAATGTTCTGAGTATAATCAGGATCTCAAGCCTCACAGTTTAATAGCATATTGAAGGCAGACAACTTAAAAATTGATGAACTTTCCTTCGTTGTATAATGACAAGAACTAAAATTGCTTCCAAGTAGTTTTGGCAATAATGAGTCCCTGGATACTCAATAAATGTTATAGCACCAGAGTGACATGTTTACTTAGTCAAGAGGCAAACACTCGCCACTGACCATTTGGCTCTGGATGCAAGAACACATTTTAAAAGCAAGTGAAGAAAGAATTTGAAAAACCTGTTTCTCACAATTTCAAACCAACAAAAATGACAAATTGAGGTATACTGATTAATAGAATGCATGAATACTCCCTCTGAATAGAGCACAGGAAGTCCTGGGTAAATAGGATTGCAGCTCAGCACTATTGCACACAGTAAGGCAGTCTCCAGGGAGAAAGACAGCCATTAAAATTGGGAACTGTGGTTATTCAGTAAAAGATATATTATACTTCTGTGTAGGAGAAAGACCGAAAGATGACCAGAGAGGGAGATACTAGAGACAGAAAAGGACCATTTAAGCCCTCTACCAGTTTAGTTAACGCAGTGGCCTATACCTTACAAAACATTTCAGTTTAGTCTATGTAGGGGTACTTTTCTATGACAGGAATAGCTAATTTCATAATGGCAAGCATATGGAAAAATACAACTAAATTTATATGAATTCACCTTCTATCCAATTTTATGGTGACTGTCAACTCTTAATTGTAGACACGAATAGAGGTAAATTGTAGGGGAGAATTTCTACAATGATAACTCCTTAACGTTCTTTCATTTGAAATACATTCAGATGTACATATGTTCTGCCTATACACAATGGTCCCCCAGTATTTAGCCACACAGCCTGACAAACAGTACCTCATCAAAAAATATGAGTTATATAAATGAAAACAAAGAAGAAACTATTCAGGTATTCATAGTTACATATTTACTCTCTTTATGAGCTTGCAGCTACATTTTGGTGCCTGGAACCCAAGCAAGGAGAGGAGTAATTTAACCATTCAATAAATATTTTTGCAGTGCCTATGCTGGGAAACACTTTCCAGGGAAGGCATGCTAGGAAATATGGCTGTTGAACACAAGGAAATGTCTCAATGGAAAGAAGAACTCCAAAGGTATAAAAAAAAAAGATAAACGATAGCTATATGAATTTCCAAATGGGTGAAGCTAGTCTGTGTATTTCACAGAATTTTAGAGGAGGAGTAAATAAGCCAAATAGGCAGCCAACCCACCACAAAACACACAGGTCTGACCACATCTATGTTCCTCGTGATAGCTTCTTAAAATGTGAATGTCTGATAGGATATCAAATTAGAAAGACAACCCAGTTCTCTAGCCTAGGAGGTATTAATAGTTGGGGTGGGATGACTGCTTCTGCAGGTGTGCGTGAGGAATTGCCACACTCCCCACTGCTGACCCGTCCACCTCTGTGGCTCGCCTTTCACCAGAGACCTGGCCACGGGCTTCTGCCAGGCAGGGCAGCACATCTAACTTTCTCTTGACCTGGGGCTTCTCTGACTGCTTCTGGAGCATGGGCGCTGGGTGTGTGTCCCAGTCAGCATGGCCAACAGTGGTAGAGAAGAACTTCAGTGAACTGTCATTAGAAAAGCAGAGAGAGACACCCTGCCTGGGTGAACGTTGTCAGTCTCTGAACAAAAGCTGAACAGAGAGCTGAGCTCAAGGTTCATGGTTCGTCACCCAGTCCAGCTCCCTGAGCTGCCTAGTAACTGGAAATAGGACACAATCTACCTTAAAGTTAAAATCTAAAGTAGTCTACAGAGAAGACATGTCATTTTTCTACTGAAACACGATGATCACAGCTGACAGAAAGTAAAGCCATAAATACGCTGAGGATTAAGTTACTTTAATTCTCTGTTAATACAGAGAAGCCCTCAAAGCCATCAGACAAGTGTGACCTGGATGGAACAGGAACTGAATCTGGTCCTGATTTTGTTCCCTCAGGCTCATCACTTGGTCTTCTCATCTGTAAAATGGGAATGATAATACTTATGTCAAAAGTAAGTGAAGCACAAATCAAGTAATAGTGTGAACAAGGCAGACTCATAGCTATTCTTTGAGAAATATAGTCAACTGTCCTCTTTTGGGGGCTAAATACCAAATATTTTCTAGAGTTTTAGTTATGAGACTTCTGTACAAACACAGCTAGGTCACTGAATTATCAGATTAAAGTCATAAAATGGTCTGAAGCCTCTACTGCCTAAAACAAAGCCATCCGCTCAGGAGCCAAAGTGTAATGACTTAGCAAAGAGGCCTATAAAAAACTTATTTTTAGATACATCCTCCCAGCTGACACAAATGTTAAAACCCACTTTACAAGACTTTAATGCTGGAAAATCTCTGGCCTTTTCTCAACATGTGTTTATGTGTCATAAATAGAATTGATTCTTTTTCTCCAGGAAAGACACTGTCTACTAGGAGGGATGGAAAAGAAATTGAAGAGATTTCAGGGTAACTGTTGATGTAACTGGTGAAGGACTTATATCATCAGGGATTTTTACACTGAAGAAATATATTTCTTATTTATTTTAGTGTTTCTTAAATTTTCTAGCTAATCTTAAAAATCATTTCAGTCAATTTGTACTTATCCAGGGCCTTTCGCTATTTTAACTAATTGTTTTAGCTAGCACCAGACAGAAATAAATGGCCATGCCAAAGTCCTGGTATGGCCATATGCAGAAGAATAGCAGGAATAGGAGAGTTTATACGAAGCTGAGGTTTAGGTATAAAAACTTCCAGTCAAGAATTTGTCTGCTAAATCAAAAAATTTAGAAAAAGGAAAAGGAAACAAGACAAAATGTGTGGAATCTGTGTTTTTAGGTCTTTAGGTCCTTAAACAGTGAAATTTACCAAGAGTGTGAAATCCATTCAAACTAGAAAACTTTAAAAAGATGACAGAAAGGTGACTAAACAGTAGATGGGGGCCAGGTGCAGTGGCTCACGCCTGTAATCCTAGCACTTTGGGAGGCCAAAGCGGGAGGATCCCTTGAGCTCAGGAGTTCGAGATCAGCCTGAGAAAGAGCAAGATCCCGTCTCTACTAAAAACAGAAAAATTAGCTGGGCGTGGTGGCACACCTGTAGTCTCAGCTACTTGGGAGGTTGAGGCAGGAGAATCACTTGAGCCCAGGATTTTGAAGTTGCTGTGAGCTATGATGACACCATTGCGCTCTAGCCCAGGTGACACAGTGAGACTTTATCTCAAAAAAAAAAAAAAAAAAAAGAGATGGGACCAGGAAGTTAAAAGCCTTTCCAGATGGGGCTGCTCCTGATGAGTTCTTCTCCTCCTGAGATAACTCCACAAGCAGCAGACAAGTCTGAAATCACTTCCTTTTATACAGTGACAGAATAAAAGAACAATGAACAATTCACTCAAAAGTAAATAAATATTTCCATGGCTAAGCAAGACACTTTTTACCAAATTAAAAGAATATCAGAACAGGGCTGCTGCCAATCCAGTGGATACAGGAGCTTTCAGGTGGAGCCTCGCGTGGCCATCAGCATCCCAATCTGCAGCCTCCAGGTCGGAAGGTAGACCCAGCCATTCCTATCCAGTCGTCATCGTGGGCTGAGTTAGGAAAGCCCAAGGCTGCTAATTCATGCTTCCAGACAAACCAGATGCTCTCTTCATATCTTATTTTCTTCAGAACAAGGCACTCGAGAGTCTTTCTTCCCTTCTGCAGATAAAGGGGCAGTAGGCAGAGCACACAAGCCTCACTCCATGCGGTAGCACCTGCGTAGGATTTATGTCTTTAAGGCTGGATCAAGCGTAAGGGGCCGCTGCTATGAAAGAGAGAGCTCTTCTTTAAAGCAAATAGGGAAATACTAGAAAATTACAAGCAGAGCAAATTGCTTTTTTGCATAAATGCTCTCAACCTTTCCAGTCTGTCACCATATTAGTTTCTCTTTGAAGGAGCATAATTATTACCAAGGGGTTCCACTCCTCTGCTAAACTCTTTTTGATCCCTTAGTGACAAAGCTGCGCCAGCAGAGGAGGGAGCACCTGTGACAGCATGCAGACCCAGGACCGCGAGTACTGATCTCGGTGACAGCAGGTCCTTTCAGTGCACTGCTGGAAAGCTAGTGCTCCCCCAACTACAGGGCTGGATCTTCGGGCTCAAGCACAAAACTCTGCCAACAATGAAGGTGAAAATAAATCTATAAGAAAAATACAATTTTCTAAAATAATTTTGCTTTCTGAAGACTACTCCATAGGCATGGCATTTGTATGTAAATAGAATGTCTACTGGGCTTTCTGCTTCATCATACAATCCACTAGCACCATCGCTGTCTGTGGTTATGGACAACTTCCTGACAGTTAAGTGCAGGGAAATGGTAAAATGTCCAATAGGTAGAAACTAACTTATAAACAAGGCTGGATGTTATTTAAAATCGTGGGCCCCTAAACTAAACTTTCAGGAAAGTACATCTCTTCTAGGACAGGGGCACCCTGTCTGCAGGCTGGGCTGGGATCCTGGAGGCCTTGTGTTACTGACACTGGTGTTGGGAAATATTCAAAAAGTACAGTTCAGCAAATCCAGCTGAAGCATTAGCCACAGTTGGGAAACGGACATTGCTATTCTTTTTAGCAGAAGTGAACTTGTTGTTTGGGACTTATCTCCCTAAGGACTGATCCTCTAGCTGCGCCCCCTTGACCCCATCACTGGAGTTCCTGCAGTCCCTCAAAAGGAGCCCCATGCTCCCCTTCAACTCTTCTTCCCTTTGGAGCTCCTGCTGTGCCCTCCTCACAGTAATGATGAAAACCTTTTCTGGAAACTTTCTATGGGCCTGGCAAGTTGCTAAAGCACTCTGCATGCATTCTCTCACCTAGTCCTCATAGTGATCCTATACATATTTAAATTCCCTCAGAGCCAAGGCTTTGGACCCAGTGATAACTGCATGGGAGACCCTTCTTGGACACTTCTTAGCCCTGTGACATTGACCAAGCTGCTTGACTGTTGACACTAATCTGTCAACTAGGGATAATAACTGTATCCATCTCTTAGTGTTGGTAGGAGAATTAAATGAGATAATATACAAAAAAGTGATTAGCACCGTATCTAGCATACACTCAAACCTCAAACATGGTTAGCCACTGTTATTAGCCCCATTTTACAGACAGGAAACTGAGGCTATCAGAGGTGAAATAGCTTCCCCCAAAAAACTGAAAAATCAATAATCTAACCAAGTCCTTCATCTACTGCCTATCTCAAATGTATTCATTCTTCATGTCCTCTGACCTCAGTCTTTGCCACCTACCCTGGCCCCAGGCCCAGTTAGGAAAGAAGCCAGGAAAAGTATTCAATGTGAACTTTTGTCATGGTGTTAATGGGGCTGCATTTTGGGAACCCCTCTTCCCTCTTTCTCTCTCTGCCTCTGTATCCCTGAGTATCTGTCTGTCTGTCTCTGTCTTTTCTCTGTCTCCTTGCTTCTATAGGTCTCACATTTGACTCCCTGGTGGCTAAGACAGTGCCTGTCTTATATGGTAATGATGATGGTGAAACTGGTGACAAAATGTAGGAGTGGATGCTATGACCACTTGGGTCTGAGGAAGTCCGTGGCACTGCAATCTACCAGGAGAATGACTACGTCGCAATATACCAGATCTCAACAGGGGAGCCCCCAAGACACCCTAAGGTGGGGTTAAATAGTTCCTTCTCCTGTCTTGAGAGAACCCGCCAAATTAGGCCTACTTTATTATTGTAAGAGAAGTTATCTCTTCTGCTAGGTAAGAGCCAGCAATTTAGCTAACAAGAGGCAGAACTAAGAGCCCTGGGTCCAGTCACTGAAGATTAATGAAAACAGTTTCCTTTGGAGAGTAGGGATGTTTTTTCTCAAGAAGTACCAACTCTGGACCTTCCTAGGAAAGCCTTTACCCTCTGTTTTGATTTAGGATGTGTCTAAAATGAGAAGATAAGAAGGAAACCTCAGACTTGCCTGGGTGAAATATAGCTATAAATAATTCAAAAAGGGTCATGTTGAGAAAGTCTAAGTATACTGAAAACATTATTAACCATGACAATACACATGTGAGATACAAGCAGTAGGCAAATTTAGGTAATATTATTCTTAGTTCCTAGACACTCCACACAAAAATAAAAATAGGAAAAAATGGATAAAAACAGAAAAAAGGGTAGCATCTACTTTCCCAACTGTCTCCTCTACTGGCCATTGTTAATGACCATGAGGTTCATTTCCATGACAAACATAACACAGTAACATAAAATGTCGTCACCTCCATTTATCTTCTCAGAGAACAGCAACATTGTTCCTTAAGCTATGATGTTTTTGCTCTTAGTCCTTAGCCACATTTTTTAACAGGCATTTTATTATAGGTTTGTCACAACTAGTATTTAACTAGGCACCCTGGCCCAAAATGATTAAAATGAACCAGGCACTAAGTTTTGAACAGATTAAAAGGCCACAGCCAACCCTTTGCCAGAGTTACATAAAGGTAATGACCTTTGTGATTCCCTGAAGGACAAGAACCTTTGCTGAGTGGAGAAGGCAGAGAAAAGTGAACATCATAGAGTTCTGGGACCCAACTCTTAACCAACTATTTGGGCCACATGAACCTTCTCTTGGTTGGCAGAATAATGGCCCCCAAAGACATCGGTATCCTAACCCCTGGAACCTATAAATATGCTATCTCACATGGCAAAGGGACTTTGTAGATATGATTAAAGATCTTAAAATGGGGAGATTATTTTGGATTATCTGGGTGGGTCCATCTAACCACAAGGATCCTAAAAGTGAAAGGGAGTCAGAGAGTCAGAGCCAGAGACAGATCTGAAGATGTTCTGCTGCTGGCTTTGAAGGTGAAGGAAGGACCCATAGCCAGGGCATGCGGTGGCCTTTAGAAGCAGGAAATGAAAAGGTAATGAATTCTTCCCTACAATCTCCAGAGGAACTCAGCCCTGCGGACACCTTGATTTTAGTTCAATAAAACCTATTCCGAATTTACGACCTCCAAAACTGTAAGATTATAAATTTGTGTTGTTGTGTTGTTTTAAGTCACTAAATTTATAGTAATTTGTTACAGTAGCAATTGAATACTAATACACTCCCTGAAAAATTTCAGTTCTCTAGGCTTCAGTTTCTTTATCCCTGAAACAAGAGGAACCTATCTGGCTCACAGAGTTGTCATGTGTATTAAAACAAAATAAGTATGTAAATGTGATGAGCATAGAACCTGGCCCTGAGAAGTATTCAACAACATGCTTCTCATTATCACACAGACACATTCAAATTTATGGCAAGACTGATTCAGAGCTTCCTCTGATAGAATGTTGGCATTCATTCATTTATTTATGATGCGAATAAAAGGGAAGATTTCCAATTATAAGCATTTGTAATCTTTCCTTCCTTTCACTTTAGGGCCTTATCATGCAGTTTGTGGTAGGGGCAGAGAAGCAGAGATGGAGAGCCTTGAAAATTCATGCTGAGGAGAGAAACATGGAAATCAGAATAGCTCATGAGAGGAGAGAAGAAGCCAGGCTGGCTGCAAAGAGGTAACTGGGGATTTAAAGAGTTGTTTTGTGGTTTGTCATTAATTTGTAATTCTCTGAAAGACTGGTAGTGATCTGAATTGCTTTGACAATATTTCTTTTTTGGATAGATGGGATTTTTTTTTTTTCCTTTGCCACCAAGCAGAGACTGGCACAAGATGAATTTCATTCGTTTGTTCTTTCATTCATTTAACTCATCCGACCAACAATCATCAAGCACTTACTGGGGAATTTACTGATAGATAACAGAGTTTCAATGGGTTGATCAGTCTACAGTCCATAGTACCCATAGTGAGGAACTGCTGTCACAGTGGTTCAAAGCGCTGGTTGCAATCCCTAATGCTCAGGCTGTGGTCTCTAAAGGCTATTTCCCACAAAAAGGAATCAGTGCTTTTTGTAGAAATGGTTAATCATGGATCTAGGGCAGGGAATGTACAAGATGAACCTGGAACATCTCAAACTACATAGTGAGAAAGCAAAGACTAGATTATGTCAAAAGGACTCAGGAATCAACCTAAAGAGACTCCACACAAAAAGGGGAAAATGTGAGCATCGGTGTAAAGGCATACAAATCAGAAAGAAGAGTAAAACTGTATTTGCAGATGACACAGTCTACATAGAAAATACCAATATCTATAAAACAACAATGATAACAACAAAAATTCACATAACTAATAAGTAAGTTCAGCAAAGGTTTCAGGATGCAAGATAAACATACAAAAATTTGTATTTCTTTTTTCCAGTAGCTTAAAACAGCACAAATTTTTTTTAGTTGACAAATAAAAATTATACATATTTATGGTGTGCAATGTTTTGAAATATATTAATTAAATATATTGTCCAATTTTTAATCAAAAGTGTAGTTTATTATATCTCAAACAAGAAGCAGTACAATTAATCAAAGTATGTGACTAAACTATTGACACAGTGTTGCCATCTTAACAGTAGCTTGTTTACACCAGGAACAAAGAAGCCTGGAGAGCAAGTGGCAATGCAATCATGAAAGGCATTTTCCACAGCTTGTTGAGAATGTAACATTTTTCCTTGCAAGTAGTGGTCCAAAGCCTGGAAAAGTGGTAGTCAGTTGGTGTAAGGTCTGGTGAATACGGTGGATGAGGAGAGTTTGCAAGTCCAGCTTCTGTAGTTTGAGCAGTGTTGTTTGTGTTTATGTGGTCAAGCGTTGTCTTGCAAGAGGATTGGCCTGTCTCTATTGACCAGTCTTGGCTGCTTAGTCACAAGTGTCCTCATTATTTGGTCCAACTGCATGCAGCAGACATGTGCTGTAATTGATTAACTAAGTTTCATGAAGCTGTAATGGATAATACCAGCACTGGACCACCAAACACAGACCATTAGCTTTTTTTTGATGAATATTTGGTTTTGGACTGTGTCTCAGCACTTCATCTTTATCCAACCATTGTGCCAAGCAAGTGGGATTGTCAGAAAGAATTCATTTTTCATCACACGTAATAGTATGGTGTAGAAATGGTTCGCCTTTTTGTCATAACAGCAAAGACAGACAAACTTCGAGAGGATTTCTCTTCTGACATTCATTTAATTGATGCGGTACCCACTTATCCAGCTTCTTTACCCTACCCATTTGTTTCAAATGGTCCAATATTGCTGGAACAATAACATCAAACCTTGCTATTAATTCGCGTGTAGGTTGAGATGCATTCACTTCCACTACACTTTTCAGCTCATCATTATCCACCTTGGTCTCAGAGGTTGCCCATATGGCTCATTTTCAAGATTAAAAGCACCAGAAAAGAACTTCTCAAACCATTGACATACTGTGTGCTTATTAGTCACATCCTTCCCAAACACTTTGTCGATGTTTTGAGCTCTGATGCGTTGGTTCCACTATGGAACTCATATTAAAAAATAACGTCAATTTTTGACTTACCCATGGTTTCACAAAAACTGCTCTACAAAAAATTTTGAAAGATAATCACAAGCCAAAACATGCTTTTGAAAGACTGAGGACATGCATTGACAACAAAAATAAAACAAGAAGTGTCAAAGTGAAATGTCAGAGAGATCAACTGTCAAACTTAGTACTTAAGGAAATTGGACATTTCATACTTAATAACTTTTTATATATATATGTATACACATACACACTGCAAAATGGTTAAATCAAGCTAATTAACATATGCAATATTTCACATACCTTTTTGTGGTGAGAACACTTGAAATCTATTCTTTTAGTAATTTTTAAGTGTGCAATACAGTTATTAACTATAGTCACCATGACAGATAATAGATTTCTTAAACTTACTCCTCCTAACTAAAATTTTGCACCTTTTGACCAGCATTTTCCCAATCTCTCCACTTCCAATTGTATTTCTATATAATACTAATGAACACATGTAAAATGAAATTTAAAATATCATTTACACACTCAATAGAAATACTTGGGTGAAAATCTAGTAAATACATTCAGGACTTATATGTTGAAAACTACAAAAATACTAAAGAAAGAAATCAATGTTCTAAATAAAGGGAGAGACATACCAAGTTCATCGATTGGAAAATTCAATAAAGGGAGAATATTAGCTTTTGTCCAAACAGGTCTATAATAGGTTTATAGGTGATTCCTATAAAGGTCTCAGCAAGATTTTTTGTAGATATATGAAAAAGTATTTTAAAATTAATATGTAAAAGAATTAGAATAGCTAAAACAAGTTTGAAAAAAAGCATAAAGTGGGAGAAATAAGTCTACCAGATGTTAAGACTTACTATATAGCTACACTAATCAAGACAGTGTTGTGTTGGCAAAGAAATAGAGAGATAGGTCAATGGGGCAAAGTAGAGAACTCAGAAATAGATCCCAAACAGTATAGCCAACTGATTTTTTACAAAGTTGCAAAAGTCAGTCAGTGGAGGAAGGAGAGCCTTTTCAACAAACAGTATCAAAACAATTGGAGATTCATAGGGAAAAAGAAATTAACCTCAGCCTAACCCCCATATACCTTATTTAAAAATTAACTCATAATAGACTATAGATATATATGTAAAATGTAAAACTGTAAGATTTTAAGACGAAAATATAGGAGAAAATCTTTGGGACCTATGGCTTGGTACAGAGTTCTTAGACATGAAACCAAAAGCACAATTCATAAATGAAAACAATTGGTAAATTGGACTTCACAAAATTAAACATTTTTATTCTGTGTAAGACCCAATTAAGAGGCAAAGACAAGTTACATACTGGAAGTTAATATTTGCAAAACACAAATCTGATAAAGGATACATATCTAGAATAAAGAACTCTTAAAAGTCGACAATAAAAAAATACAATAAGATAATGGACAAAGAACAAGAAGAAGGATTTCACCACAGAATATGTGGATGGCAAATAAGCACATAAAAAGATGTTCAACATCACGAGCCATTAGGGAAATGCAAATTAAGACCCCAGTAAGTATTCACTTCACACATATTAAAACAGCTAGAATAAAAAGTAGTAATGCAGAGAAACTGAATCTCTTCTACATTGCTGGGAAAAATGTAAATGGTACATCCACTATGGAAAAAAGTTTGGTAGTTTTTTTAAAAAGCTAAACATACAGTTACCATTCTACGTTCTACCCAAGCAATTGTACTCCTGGACATTTATCCCAGAGAAATAAAAATTTACATCTACACAAAAACCTGTATGGAAATGTTCATAGCAGCTTTATTTGTAATAATCAAAACCTGGGGGGAAAAATGTTCCTTGATAGGTGAAGAGTTAAACTGTGTTACCTCCATACTGCAGGAAACTATGCAGCAATAAAAAGGAACAAATGCATGATACATGCGACTTGGGTGGATCTCAAGAGTATTAGGTTGAGTGAAAAACAGCCAAACTCAAAAGCTCACATAATATACGATTCCACTTGCATAACATTCTCAAAATGATAAAACTGTAGAGATGAAAAACAGATTAGTGGTTGCTCGGTTGGGATGCTGCAGGGGAGGGAGGCAGGCACGACAGGCTAGCACAAGGGGAGATGTTTGTGGTGATAGGACAGTTCTGTGTCTTGATTGCAGCAGTGGTTATACAAATCTACACGTGGTAAAACGACACAGAACCCCCCCTCCCCGAACACATACACATGGTATCAGTGTCAATCTTCTGGTTTTGATATGGTACTATATGTAAAATATAACCATTGGGTGAAGTGTACATGGGAACTTACTGAACAACTTTTATAGCTATCTGTGAATGTATAATTATTTTGAATTAAAAAACCAAAAACAAAAAAGAAAAGAAAAACTCTACTAGAGAAAAGAAAAAGAAGGAACACCCCCAACTCATTCTATGAGGAGAGAATAACTTAAAAATTAAAACCAACAAGCTGTTTTATCCTCCTAGTACACACCAGCTGGTCAACAGAGAGTTCTGATTGGCATTTTTGGGGTAGACAAATGTTGTAGTTTGAGAATTGAATAACAAAACAGGGTGAACCACATTAAGATCGAAGTTGGAGGATCCAGAGAGCTCCAAGTGCAAAAGCCCTGAAATGGGACAGGTTTGATGTGTTACAGGATGTCAAAGGAGGCCCAGGAGGGAAGAGACGGAGAAGATATGAGCTTGGAGCAGCCATGTCATCTGGAACCTGCCAGACCTGCTCAGAAGTCCTTATCAATGAGAAGGATCAGTAACCTATCACACCAAGCCCCACCTTTCTGCTTTGGTCAAGCCTGATGATCCTTAGGGCTAAGGAGGGGGGATGTAGAGAAAGCACATTGGCAATCTACAATTGAAATAAATAAATTATATAAAAGTAGCCACAAGAACTCAAAATGCATAGTTGAGGCCAGTTAATGAATTTTTTAAAAAAGAATTAAACATTCAGTAGGCTCTAAGAGCCATGAAACAAGAATTTATGCTTTTAATTATAACCTTGCAGTGACATTGAAAAGAGAATAAATTATATGCACTATTGCTCCAAAGAAAAGTGGAAACATATTAGAAAAGTTTTCATTACAGCTACCACAAGGAGGGGGAAAAAGGTTATGTTGATAAAATATTACTTTCAGCTATTTAAAAAAAAACCAGTTATATGAAATAGCTAATTACATAATGTCTCATAAATGAAATAATAATGTATCTTATTTTACCATCTGCATCTACGTCTTCCTTTGTTCAAAAACCATCTGCTTAGTCTTTCTAGTTTAACAGTGCTTTGGAATGTATTATGAAAATAAGAGAAATTTGGTGAAAACTACCTCATTGGGCAAATATCTGAGTTTGGGATATTTCTTTTAGGGTGGAAGGGGAAAAGGGGTCAATATCAAAAGAAAGGTAAAGGGAGTCAGCTCAACTGAAGCCAAGAATTGTGACAAGTCTGCTAGGCAAGAACAAACTGGAACAGCTTGCTGGTATACCTGGGCTTCCAATACACCACAGGTCATAAGACATCTCAAAAAGTACAGAGGACTTTTCTCTTTTGATTCAGGGATAAGGTGTGTATATGTAGGAGTGATTCAGATGAAAACCCCCAAATATCATTTTACTTTATGAATCATTTGGTATGTGATGGCAAAGAAAATAGTACGTAGCTTAAAAAAAAAAAAGATAGGTACTAGTGTAGCTGAGAGCACATCAATATGGCTAGAAAATTTCGCAGAGGAATAATGGGAATGAAGATACATATATGTCAATATTCAAGTCCCAATCTGGCTAAGAACTGCTAGAACAAAGAATTTTTAAAAATATAAGAAAACGTAATTACTATTAAGACATTTCCTTATCAGATTAGATGCACAGTCTAGAAGCTTTCTAATACAACGTGCCAGAATACAGAGTAGAAAGCCCGCCACGCTGAAGCCTGTGCAATGGAAAGTTAGGGTACTGGGAGAAAAATTCATGGCCCTACTGTAATCTAACCAAAACAAAAATCTCGTTGTTATCAAATATACTTGAAGGTTATAATAAATCCCAAAACATAGTTTTGGGAAAGGTATATTGTTCCATTTCATGAAGATAAGAAATCAAAACTTCACCTAAAAGAGGAAGAAAGAAATATGAAGAATAAATCAGAAAAAAAATGAACCAAGTCATGTTACAGTAATTTAGTCAGTAAATTTAGAAGACATACCCAAATCACACAGTTCCCAGTGAAGAACATGTAAACTCAGGCAAGGGTGGAGAGAAGTAATGGGCCCACCTATGTCAATTTTAGAATAAACAGTGTCTAACATATTCATGTGCCTTTAGCATGGAGAAGGCAGAAGGAGTCTCAAGTGAATAACTGGGAAAATGGAAAGGCATACCACACTTCTAGATAGGATAATTATTGGATCACAAAGATATTATTTCTTCCTGGATTTAGTTGCAACATTTACCAATTGAACTTTCTAAAAATGGAAAATATCTTGATGTTTATAAGAAGAATCAGAAAAGTAATAAAAGCCCCAAAATTGTTTTTGGAAAGAGAATAAGCATGAGGGACTTACCCTACTGGTTATCAAATGACATTAAATCCATAGTATTATAAATAATAACTAAATAATAAATAACTAGAGAAGAGAAAAATCTTCCTTACAGAAGAATTGGAATTAGTAAATGTGGAGGAATGAGGGAAATAGAAAAATGACCATTAGAATTCTACAGAAATAGTTACTGCAGGCAAGATCCATTGATGAATGCTGAAATTAGAGGACAAAATTTACAGAATATTTGAATAACCTCAAAGTATCTACCCAAGATATTAATTTTTGTGGTGGTTTTAATACATGTTTACAAATTTTTTGATACTCCTCTCTCTAGTGATTGGAGCTTACCTACCCTCTCCTGCATGTGGGCTGGGCTAAATAACTCACTTCTAATGGGACACAGAGAGAGAACACTAACTTTACCGTGGAAAAGCTGGCTGACACACCTTAACCAAGTGATCACACTACCACCACCAGTAATGTTATATTGATGTCATGTGTCCCTGATATGATGAGAAGTCCATCCCTGTGAGATTGTTCCCCCAAATCCATAACCGTAGCCTAATCATGAGAAAACATCAGACAAGCCCAAATTGGGGGACATTTTAAAAAATAACTGAGCAGTGCTCTTCAAGAGTATCAAGGTCATGAGACAAGGGAAGACCAAGAGGTGTCTAAGGAGACATGACTAAATGCAATGTGGGCTCATGAAATGGCTCCTGGAACGGTAAAAACGGCATTAGGAGAAAATCTGGGATAGTCAGAATAAAGTCTCTAGGTGATAGTGTTGCACAAATGCAAATTTCTTAGTTTTGATAAATGTACTATGATCATCCAAGATGTTAACATTAGGGAAATTTGGGTGAAGGAAATATCAGAACTCTCCTGCAACTCTTTTATAAACCTAAAATTATTTCAACATAAAAAGAGATTTAAAATGATATTGAACAAAATCAACAACAAAAAATTGGCATCTATACATAAGAGAGAAACCCTGCACAGACCATCATAGATACATGTGATTAATACATAGTAAAAAAAAGAACTATAAATCAATAGGGCAGGAATAGATATTTCAAAAACATAGAGGAAATATTGGCTAGTCATTTAAAAAAATTAGATCCTTACTTCATGCCATACAGCAATATAAAATTCCAATGGAATTTTCCAATGGAAAAGAATTTATGAAAAAGGACTATAATTTATGGCTTACTAAGTAAGCATGGGCTATTACACAATCATTTAAAAGAATAAATTAGAGCTATATAAATGGGGTACAGTGATTTTTGTAGCTACTGTTGAGTATGAAAAAATACAGTAAAGCATATAAAATATGTCCCAATTTTTTAAAACACTGGCAATAAAAATCGCGTGTGTGTGTGTATACATGCCTATGTATACAGGGGACTACATGACTATACAAAAAAATAAGAAAAGATACCTATTAGTTTGTTTATATATATCAGAGGAAAAGAGAGAAAAGTAGGCAACAAGAAAAGGTAAAAATGATGAAATTTTAAAAAAGATGTATCTGATCACATTTATGCATATTTAAAAGTATAATGTGTGATTATATGTTATATAAATTAAATAGTAAGCATTAAAAACTATTAACACAAAAATAAAATTTAGGTACATATATATCTAATCACTAAATGTGAACTTATTTTCTAAATGTAAAAACTATGTAATAAATAATGAAGACATTAATAAACTTGACTACATAACATTTATAACTTCAGTTTACTTAAAAAACAAGAACACCAAAAGACAAACTAGCAAAAATGTGTAAAATGAGCAGAAAATTCATTTAAATATTAAAAATGAATGCTACCCATTTGAAAAATGCTCAGCATTATTAATAATCAAAACAAAACAAAAATAATGAAAATCATTTTTGATATCAAACCCACGGGTGCACAAAGTTTGTTAACCTATACAAACTCAATTCTCCCTTTCATTTTACAGTGCTGTTTTCTATCACTTTAATCATTTTTTCTTCCTTTCCCACACAACAGAAGAAGCTGATCTTAGGCTTCTAAGCAAAGCAAGAGAGCCAAAAAAAGAGAAAGACTTTACAAAATTGTTGAACTCCAGAGGAGGCTGGTTGAGCTAAAAAAAAAAAAAGTCTATGATTTTTAAAGCTAAAGGTTATGAATCTATTTCTTAGTAGTCTTGTGATGTCTGTGTGTACATCTGATCATGAATCATTACCTTCCCAGAAACACTTTTTATGAGAGCTAAAGTTTAGATTTATTGCCCTTGCTGATATTATTTTGAGTATAATCAGTCAATTTCACAAATTTTACTACTTGACTCAAGGAAGAATACAAATGGGTACAAACCCATTCTTGTGACTTTATCATATAACTATATAATATAGGGAGAACGCCAAATACTTTCTAGAGATGATACTTCAGAAAGGGCACATTTTAAGTTAGGTCTCAGTTCTCAATCTACAGTGATGGGTTATAATACATCAGTGTCACTTTTCAGTTTAATATAATTTAACTTCTCATGATAAATAAGAGAAGGATGAGAACACCAGCTGGAAGACACACGTTTAACAACCAGATACAGTGAGAAACAGAAGAAAAATTTCCATGAGTGCAGCCAATCCTCCCCCCTTTGCTCTTTAAAGTTATCAAGACTCCTCTCAGGTCCCATTTCTGAAGGAGTTCAGGATACTTTATAATTATTTCTGGGAGGATCCTTGTTTCTCCTTCTGTAATAAACTCACAAAATAATTTATAAGGCTTGAGTCAGGCCCCTTCCGGCAATACTACAGGAGGTGTCAGGGTCTACTGAAAGCCGAGCCTTATCTGGCCTGGCATGCCTGGTGACATTAATTTACATGACATCCTATCCAACATACCTATAAAGGAAGAAAAAAATCACAGCCACAGAATGTTGTCCCAAACAAGTATAATGAAGGATGTAGATATCTGAGTCCCCACTAATAAGTGTCATCTATTGTGCCAGGATGTTTTGATGTGGTTAAAAGATTTTAGAGTTACTTAGTTGTGGCACTAACCTTGGACGAGCTACTTGACCTCCCTAAGGCTCTGTCACTTCATCTGAGAAAAGGAATAATGACACTCATAGGACTGCTGTAAGTAAAGGAGGTAACACGTGCAAAGTTTCTAGCTGAGTGCCTGACACAGAGTTTGCACTTAATAGCATAAGAGCAACAATAACAATAGCTATCATTATTTTTTTTATAATAAGTCCATTAATCTTTCCCTAAAGGCCAAGTTTAGTGTAGAAAAATTCAGGTAGAGCAAGAGACAGAGGATCTAAAACACACGGCTTCAGAGCCAATCAAATGGAGGAGAGAGGATGATGTTCAACCTCTGAAATGCAGAACGTGGAGGCATCCTGTCTCAGCCAGTTTTCTGCTTCTGAAACGGGATAGTTTATAAGGAATGCGATTTATTTCTTACAGTTCTGGAGTTTGGGAAGTCCAAGGTCAAATGACTACATCTGGTGACAGCCTTCTCTTGCTTGCGGAGACTCTGTAGAGTCCTGAGGGAGCACAGGGCATCACATGGCGAGGGAGCTGAGAGTGCTAGCTTAGGTATTTCTTCATTCTCTTCTTCTTATAAAGCCACCAGTTCCCCTCCCACTTTAGCCCCTTAATCCATTCACGAGGACAAAGCTCTCATAACTCAATCACTTCTTAAAGCCCCCACCTTTTAATACTGCCACATTGGGGATTAAGTTTCAATGTGAGTTTCAGGAGGGACAAACTTTCAAACTATACCATGTCCCAAAGCTATTCCCTTGCTACATACACCTTCATTTTTTTTTCTATTTTTAATATTATTATAAAATGAAAATGAAGTAGCAGCTAACATGGGAAAGTTAAACATCAAATTCAGGTCAATGTCTATGTCTTGAGAGATGGGAGAGGTAGAAAGAGGCCTTCTACCAGGCTGGTAATGTTTTATGCTTTCAAGTGGCACACTGGGTATACAGTCATACAGTTATTCATTACATTCTCCTTTCTACTTGTTTTGTGTATCTGAAATATTTCATTGCACACTTTTGAAGGAGGTAAAATCATATTAGAGAAATTTTATAAAGGTAACACATTTCATGGTGGCAACCAACAGGAAGTGGATTGGAGGCAAAAATGCCAAAAAGAAGGAAAAAACGATGCCTGGTCACCAAAGTGCTAAGCAGCACAAAAGAGGTGGAGGAAGATGAGAGACTGAGACTGTATTCCAGACCCTATTTGCAAGGTCAGGTGGAAAATAAGGAATGGACTTTCATCTTTTCTTCCACAGAAATAAATTTCACAATAAAATATTTAATGCAGGACTTGAGAATGCTGATGCCTTATTCTAAAGCAGATACTAAAATGCATCGTAAAAGATAAATTATTTGTGATTATTTGTGAGGTCTGTAAAATGAAAAACGGTAATAAATGCATCTATTTTGAAGCTAAGAAAAAACAGGATCTCTATGTATGGATTTTAAATTTACCTTATGGGGCATTTGCTAAATTCCTTGCTCAAAATGCTCATACCCCAGCTAAACGCGAGATGATTGGAAACTGTTGGAAAGGTTCTGGCCCTTTGTCCTTTGACCTTGCTTTGATGAATTACATTATGCTTTATCAAACGAGCTATTAGTTCAGATTGTTAGTATACCATGGTATCATGCCCAAAGCCAAACATGTGTGGACCATGTGCTTACTTTCAGCATTTTGGATAACAGAACACAGTTTCGGAACTTTCAGTAAATAGAAGAAGATGCTGCTCTTGTAGAAATAAAACCTTGTTCTGTATTAAATCTTGTAAAGATTTTCCAGGAAAGGTTTGGAGGACCAACTTTATATGAAAATCCTCACTACGGTCACCAAACACCCCTTGGTGTGTCATAAGATCCATCACAGCTGCGAAATACAAAGAGAAACAGCAAGTGGAAAGATGTGCAGAAACTCAGCAAGAGCCAAAGACTCTTCTTCCACATGACCCCACTGCAGATGCTTCTGTTACACCAGCTGAGGAGAAACCAATAGAAATACAGCCAGTAAAACCAGAGCCAAAAGTCGACTTGAAAGCAAGAAAGAAAAGGATTTACAAAAGGCAAAGAAAAAGGAAACAGAGGATGGACAGCAGGAAAGCAAAATGAATCAATGGATAACTAATTCATTTTTCGGTTACTTTGTATTTATTTTGTATTCAATATGTAAATACTTTTATTATCTGGTACTATCTTATGTATAATTAGTGTGACATTCAAAAGAAAGAAAAATTAGCATAGTATCTTAAAATCAATAAGAAAGGAAGGAGGGAGGAAGGAGGAAGAAAGGAAGAAGGAAGGAAGGAAGGAAGGAAGGAAACATGTTTCTTAAAAATAAAACAAATTCAGCATGTGCTAAGTCCAAGGACTCCATTCTCATACATGGGGCAGCCAACTACTAGTATATGGGGGTTGGAGTGCCCTCAGGGCAAGAAGGTTCCAGGATGTTCATATTCGCTAGGGAGCAGGGCAGGAAGCACCTGCCCTGACATGAAGAGGTCCTAATCAGGCTTAGGTAGATTCAGCTACATTTTCCAGGGTGATGTCAATTGTGTATAAATGCTGCTCCCTGCCCCCGCTTAAGCCCACTCCCTTTCTGTGATCCTAGAAAAACCAGACAGCACAGCCATTGAAGAATCCAGTATTCTGAATGCTGACACCTCATTTATGCTTTAAACCTTCCTTCCAACAGCTTAGTAAGTGGTAGAGGAGTGGAAGGTTTAAAAAGATACAGTTTATAGCTTTCCAAATTTAAAGAAAAAACAAGATTGCTTAGTTGCTGACAATAGCTATGGAATCAACACAAGAAGGATGCAAAAGCTGTAAAGGGCAGATGCTCAAGGGTCTACTTATAAGTTTGCACTAAGAAAGAAACCTGAAGACTATCTAAGGCACAAGGAAGCCTTTCATAAGCTGAAAGCGACCACCATTGTGCACTGAAATATTCAGTATTCGTCACGTCAATCACTGGGCAGGCTCTTTCTTTATGGAGCATAAAGACCTTCAAATTCATAGCTTTTCTGTCTGTGAGGAATACATCTTATGTTCAGCTGATTACTCTATTAATAATGATCATGTCTTTTCAAAGAGGAATAGAAGATTTAAAACAAGTTAAATGAATCATTTACAGGATCTTTTAATATTGGAGGGTTGCCCTCAAATTTAGAAATGTGTTATTTGTCTTTTATAGAAACAGACCAAAATATTTAATTTATAACCCTTATGTGAAAATATAACTTTTTAAAGGGACAGTTGGGCTGATATCTTTCATAAGAGCACATCATTCTTCTTAATGGTACAAATTTTGTCATCACCCCATTTGAAGGATTCTGGAATCCTTCGACTCTTTTTTCCATTATCTCCCACACAGTTCTCAGTATTATTGTAAAATGAATCCTTTCCTTCCCTTTATATGAAAGGTTTGAGTTATAATATCACATTGTCAATATTTCACTGTTCCCAAGCGCAATTAAGTGTATTCCTTAAGCTTTCTATGCTATAACACCGGGCTAGAGCGTGCTCTAGAAGAGGTTACAGGGAATCGGAGTCCAAGCAGGAGCTATCAGTGGTCCTGATGTTAAGTCAATGGGCTCATAAGGAGAATGATGGTTGGGTGAGAGGATAGGAGGGGAGGATGGATGAATAAACAGATGCTGGGAGGGAGGGAGAGAAGAAAGAAATATCTAGGCGCCTGAAGCGACATCAGTTGGGCAGTAGCGAAGACACCGACAGCACAAAGGCCCAATTTGTGAGATTTACTTATTCATCAACTATAATAACACGGGTCAGTTCTCTGCTGGGCCTGCTTGGGCAGAGGCACAGTGACTACAAAGCTGTATAAGACACAGTGTCTGCCTTCAAGAACACAAGAATTAGTAAGGAAAATGACAAAATTAACTCTCCAATGCTCACAAGACATGACTAAAGAAAAGGAAGGGGAGAGCAAGTGGGAGGAGGGGAGGCGTAGGCACCTGCAGCCAGGTCTGTAGTGAAGAGCGCAGGATGCGCAGACTCACAGGCAGCTGCAGGTCGGATCTGGCCAGGATAGGGCATGGCGGAGGGGAGGAGCATGGTCTGGAGCTAGGTAGCGTTAAGAGGCCAAGCTTAGGGTCCATGCAAGCTTCAAAGCAATGCCAGGTATCCAGGAACTTTGTTCCACATCTGGCCAAACGACCCAGAAACAAATTGCATCCCTAGAGCACAGCCTGGACTGATCCCCCTTGATTAGGGTCTATTTCACAAACTGATTCCCCTTTCAGAGATGGGGAATTGGAGGCTTCCTGAAGCTGAGTGGGCACCTGTTGTGAGCCCCACCTTCCCCAATCTTCCTCCCCACACAGGGGAGTGACCAGTGTCATCCCACTCAGCCTCCACTGGGTACTGAGGAAGGCAGGCAGGCAGCAGTCACTCTAGCAGTCTCATACCTTTGCATAGCAGGATCCGGAGCATTGTGTTACTTTGGGCTCATGACAAATGTTCTGGGGACTGCCACAAAATCAGTCTTTCCTCAAGCCCATAGCACAACGACCTGGTCCACATGACATTGTTTCTCCCTCAGTTCCCTTGTAAAATCTGGAACCCAGTATCTAAAGGCAAAAAAGTTCCCAAGGGTTAAATCTGCTTCTCCAACTCCTACTCACTGGCTGCAGTTCTACTAGGTAGGTTGATCTAGCAACATTACGCTCCTGTTCACCTAAATTCAGGTTTTGTCCACCATCTCAGCCCTTCAGGACACAAGCCATAATCCAGGTACTTCTGTTTTACCAGCACTTACGTAAAGTTTACTGTAATGCCAGACACTGTTCTAGGGGCTTTACAAACAGTAAACATCCCTCATAACACCCTAGGAGCTAGGCACTGTCATTAGACCCATTTTATAGATGAGGAAACTGAGACACAGAGAAGTTGAGTGTCTTCAGCAAGGTGACACAGCAAATGAGTAGTGGAGCTGTGATTCAAATCGAGGAGGGGGGCTATACAGTCAAAGCTCGTTTGACCACTGTCGAGCTAATTTCCACATACTCTAACTTCTCTCCAAACACTCAGCAGTCTGCTTTCCCACCCTTCCTAGCACCAAGTCCCATTTCCAAAAGACAATCACTTTCACATTTTTTAAGCATTTGATCTGGTATTTGCCTGTGTGGGCCTTTCACTTCAGATCTCTCAGCCCCAAACCCACTCTTCCTTATCCTGCTTTCTGCAGAGTCTCACAGACTCCTTTGCAACCTGGCTCCTTGTCAGGGCCTGCCAATGAGTAGCCACAGAGAGACTGGAGGGCAGACGGAGGGGAGAGGGGATTCTTTCCCACTGCCCCTGCTGCAGTGCCAGGGGGTCCTGTGAGCAATACTCCTAGGAACTGCTCTGCAGCTTCCAGATTATTCTGCACTCTCAGGATACCGTGCCCCTCGAAGCCTCCAGAAGATGCCAGGTGGCACCATCTCCTCAGATGTCTGAGCTCAGCTCTGAGGGGCAGTCGTCCCAGGTGCTGGGTTACCATAGTGGCAGCAGTCTCTTCCTTTTTTTCCCCCAGCTCTATAAATGGTAGCTGTTTCCCGCTCTAAGTTACCTCCTTTCTGGTCTTTCAGCCCTCCATCACCTATGAAATCAATATCATATATTAAATCCCTCTGTTGAAATACCTAGCATGATTTCTGTTTTTAGATATAAGTGTTGGAAAGTCTCTCTGAATTCATTCAGTTTCTTCAGAGATAACCCCCTGGCTTCTAAACTGTGGTATAAACATCTGGTTGCTGGTGTTTTGGGGGAACAGGGCAGAAAATGGGCTGGTGGTCCCACCATCTGGTTTGCAGGCTTCATCTCTCATACCCTCACCCAACCCTCTGCTGCCCCGGTATTCCTGAGCATCAGGTTTCTCTCTAGGTCAACTTCTGTACTGAATAAATACTTGGTACTGGGGAGCGGGGATGGGTGGTGGTGAGAAACAGTGCAGAGCTGGTTGGTGGCCACGTTGTACATATAGTTCCCTTCACTCCTGCCTGCCCCATCTGACCAACCACAGCCCCTGTCCTGGAGCCTTGCCAGCGTGTGAGGGGAAATTGATCTGCAGGCTCTTTGACTGTCATTGTTTCTGTTCTGCTAATCAGCTCCTGGGGTTCCAGCTGATCTCTATCCTTGGAAGGTCTTTTGAACTATCTTATATGTAGCCCACTGTTGTCTCCTCTCTAATTCCTTTGCCCTTGTAGTTTATACTTTCTTATTCTCTTACTGTCACTTTCATGGAGTTTCAAGAGGAAGAGGAGATAAAAGTGTAAAGTTAATGTTCCATGTCTAATCAGAAGTTAGAGGATACATTTTTTTCAATGCATTACCACTTTTCTTTTTTAATTCAGAAAGTATATATACAAATGACCTCACCAACATTTCTAAAATAACCTAACACAAAAATGCCACAATATAACAAAATAACATAAGCATTAAAATGATTAATTTTAAAAGGGATTACCTAGGAAAACTTATTTACATGTTAAAGTAGTAAAAGCAGCTAGAAGTAGAATTAATTTTTCTAGTCACTAGACTTTCCTAGGGTCAATCAGTTCAGAAGTAATCCTTGAAGAACAGCTTTATCCTATCTAGTGTATGGTCAAGCTCTGCTCCCTCAGAAAAGACCTAATTAGCCATGGCACTTGTGCCAACCAATGACAACCATGCTCAGGGAACAGAGGATGCCCAGCAAATAGTTAAATTTCACCTCCTAAACCCCACCCCAAGCCCCAGGCCCTATTCCCAGGACTGAGCAGGAGACCCACACTGCCTAAAGATTCAAGCCTGAGTTCCACTTCATCTGGCATCGGGAGAGACCATACCAAGTGATGTTTTTTGAGGGACCTTTGGGGAGCACTGTTTGAGCACCACAGAAATGACCTAAAGGTATAGGAATAAGAGCATTAGAACTATGCGGCATGCAGAAAACATTATAAAACATGATTTCTTTGCAAGAGCTAACTGCACTGCAAATGCAGACTGGGTGGTAGACATCATAGAATGGATTGCTCAACTCCACATCACCCCTCTGTAGCAGAGCATTGGCCTGGCAGAAGCTAGAAGGCTCAAGGCTACATTTCTTAGACCCCCTTGTGGAGTTCCACACATCAGTCGCATGCACTGTTGCTGCGGGTGATAGAGGGAGAAGTGGGGGAGTCCACATTTCTGCTGTTTCTTCTGACAAGCACAGACGTGAGGGTGTTCAGTGTCAGCAGCAACAGCCACTTCACAAGTGTAAAGAGGCAGAGTTTGTCTAGCGATGCTGGTGCCTGAGTGCTCCCTTCTGGAGCCAGCAGGTGCAAAGCTGGCTTCCTGCTTCTGATCTGGGCAGAGGGAGTAAGGTCCCAGGGCTGGCAGCTGGGGCCACAACTTTGAGATTGCCCCCGCCCCAGAGTGCACCCACTCCTTGGCTTTAATTCGGAGAGTCATTCCCATGCTCAGTCCAGAGCCTGCCCCTCCAATCCTTCCGATGGCCCTATAAGAATCTAGCTCTTACATTCAATTCCCTTCTCTCCAGACTACTGAGAGTGGTTGCTGTGCTATCTGCATCTGACATTGGCAGCAACAAAAACTCCAGCAGTCCTGAGGTAGAAGGGCACCAACCAAACAACCTCTTATGTTTAAAACTGCTTTTATGTAGTACTTCACAAAGCTACTGTACGTGTAAGGGACAGCAGAGAGAAGAGACTTGTCATACTTTTGCCACGCAGGTCAACTTCAGAGTAGTTTTAAGAGTGCACTTCTGAGTTAACTGTATTACAGTGAACTGGCCAGTATTCTATAAGGAGAGAACAGATAGGGCCCAGAATAGCTGAAAAAAACAAAGAAATCATCATCCAGAGGAACTTTTCTTACTATTTATAAAAAGGTACTTTGGGAATATCTGAGATACAGAAATTGAGGAAAGTAGAAGAGATTCTGTACCAATGCCATTAGTTTTTCTAGAGTTGCACTCAGTTTCTGCTGGTATTTACTTATTTTTACATAGGTGCATTCCTAGCGTAAGACGATGCTCTTTGAGGCAGCTACAGTGGAAGGAACACAGGGCATGCGCATCTCCAGTATGACCAGTTTCACTTTGTGGCTGCACTGTCACCTTTGCCTTTTTGCAGATGGAATAAGCATTTTCTTTGCATTTTCATGAGTTAATTAGAATTTAGATGCTTATGTATAGAAAAAACAATTTTGTCAATTATAATTATTATTCAAACAATGCCAGAAAATTAAAAGTAACCGGGAAAAAGAAAGAAGAAGATTAAGGGCAACATTCTACTTCTGAAAGTTTTCCTTATGAATTTTTTTACAAGTGATTTTAATAGTAAGTCTTTTCAGGAATAAAAGAATTTTAATGATAATGAATACAATGTCAAGTCTCATTTCCTATTTACACCCCAAAAACAAAACAATGTTAATTTCAACCACCGCTAAAGTGTAAGGGAAATTCTGTTTGAACAAAAGGAGAGAATAATATTTATATGCTATTTCTTCTATTTGCTTTGAAATTTTTAAAAGAAAATGATGTGGAGGTCTAGTAATATTACTTTTATATGGATTAGTGTGTTTGTGGGGCGTGGTGAGGAGCAGGAAGAGCCAGAGGGAGTTGCAGGGTACCGCTTATAGAGTAGCAGTACCTCCGTGTGTTCCTAAAAATCTGTTTGGACAAGAAAAACTATAAAGCACAGAAACAGTTAACAGTTAAAGCACACCTCTTTTCTCCCTTCAGCCCTAACAAACATTCATTTCATCAGAGAGAGAAAGATCAGACAACGTATTTATTGTACAAGAATTCATAGATATCAGGGCAAATAGACTGTACTTCAGTCTATCCACTGAAACATATAAAAAGCTTTATTAATCAGAAGACATTTAGTGACATTCTTTGCATTTTTATCTGTATTCTTGTATATGGAGAAGTTTATAAGGCATTAACTATAACCTCCTCTCTCCTTATGTGTTTCACATGCATGACTGTCACCAGGCCAGGATTTAAGATTCTGAATGCAAAAGTATCTGGTATGTTTTTAGGTGAGAAAGAGAAGAAAAGCTATAAAATGCCCCTTAGGAGGTCTATTTCAATTACTATCACTTATTCCTCTACTCTAGAGTCAGCATTCGCTAGAAAACTCTGACCCTGCAACAAGTGGAAAACATCGATCACCAATTATGTGTGAAGATGGCAGCAATACAAGAGGACTGTGCTTTAAGTCAGCCTGTACATGCTTCTGTTAAGCATATAAATGCTGTTTACTAGAAGAGAAGGAGTGAAGGAAAAACGGAGAGAGTCAGAGAAATCAACAGACGGACCCCAAAAGAAAGAAAAAAATGAACTAGGAGTGCTTAAGGAGAACAATTCTTCTCTCTTCATGCTTCATTACAACATCGGCTTCACCTAGTTTGAAAGAGACACATTTGCGTTACCTGCATGACCACAATTTTATTATGTGACAAATCCAGACAGTGAGATCCATGATCTAAGTAAGCAATTCACTACTGCTGTGTTTATCCAAAATAAATACCATATCTGCTTGAGGAATATTTATCTCACTATTTTACGTGGGGAATAAGATGAACTCACAGTTGTTTAACAGGACAGTGATGTGAGTGACAGCAGATGCAACAACTCTCAACAGAGGATCCGAATTCTAACGCTTGTGAAATTTTTAAGAGACTGTATCCTCTTTTCCTCATATTCTTCAGACTTTGAGCTTAGAAGTTTCATAATCATGGGCAATTGTATTTTCCAAATTAAATGCTTATAATTATTGGGCAATTTCCCAGATATATTCTGTTTTCTTCCCTGCTTTCCCTCCAGTAGACAATTACTTATAAAGCATTTACACTGATAGTTTGTTAAGAAAATAATTATTTAATTTTTAATGTTTTCCTACATTTTCTTTTCTGTTTTCACATTTTCTAAGCAGACTACCCTTAGGTGTTTTTTAAATCTTTTTGGATGTTTTTACTACAAATAGACAATTTATAATTGTATAAATGTATGAGGTACAAAGTGATGTTATGATTTATGAATACAATGAGAAATAATGAAATTATGCTAGTTAACATATCCATCACCTCAAATACTTAATGTTTTTTGTGGTAAGAACATCTGAAATCTACTCTCTTAGCCATATTAAAATATAAAATACTCTATTATTAACTATATTCACCATGCTCAGCAATAGAACTCAAAAACAAAACAAAAACCATATGCCTCCTGAAATTTTGTACACTTTAACCATCATTTTCCCATTACCCTACCCTCCAGCCTATGTAATCACCATTCTACTCTCTGTTTCTCAGTTGGATTGTTTTTAGATTTCACCTCTGTGTGAGATCACGTAGTATTTGTCTTTCTGTGCCTGGCTTGTTTCATTTAGCATAGTGTTCTCCAATTCCATCCACAGTGCTGCAAACAATATAATTCCTTCATTTTTAAGGATGAATAGTATTCCATTGTGTATATGTACCACATTTTCTTTACCCATTCATCTGTTGACAGATACTTGGGTTGATTCCATAGCTTGGCTATTGTGAATAGTGCTGCAATGACCATGAGAGTGTAGACATCCCTTGGACAAACTGATTTAAATCTTTTGAGTAAATACTCAGAAGTGGAATTGCTGGATCAGAAGGCAATTTCATTTTTAGTTGTTTGAGGAATCTCCATATAGTTTTCCATAATAACTACACTAATTTACATTCCTATCAACAATATAGAAGGGTTCCCTTCTCTTCATATCCTGGCCAGTGCTTGTTACCTTTTTTCTTTTTGACAATAGCCATTCTGACAGGTATGAGATGGTATCTCATTGTGGTTTCAATCTGAGAGAGAGTTTGGTGAGAGTTTCCTTAATGATTGGTAATGTTGAGCATTTCTTCATATATCAGTTGGCCATTTATATATCTTCTTTTGAGAAATGTCTATGCAAGTCCTTTGCCTATTTTTTAATTGGATTTTTTTGTTTTCTTGCTATTAGAGTTGTTTGAGCTCCTTATATATTTTGGATATTAACCCCTTATTAGATACATTGTTTGCAAATATTTTTTCCCATTCTATAGGTTGTTTCTATACATTGTTAATAGTTTCTTTTGCTGTGTAGAAGCATTTTAGTTTGATGTAATCCCATTTGCCTATTTTTGCCTTTGTTGTCTACACTTTTGGGGTCAAACCCAGATAATCACTGTCCAGACCAATGTCACATAGTTTTTCCCCTATATTATTCAAGCAGTTTTAAAATTTCTGGTCTTACATTTCAGTCTTTATTATATTTTGACTTGGTTTTTGTATATGCTGAGATAAAGGTCCAATTTCATTCTTTTGCATATAGACATTCAGTTATCCCAACACCATTTACTGAAGAGACTATCCTTTTCCCATTGTGTCTTCTTGGCACCTCTGTCAAAAATCAACTGATCATACATGCATGGGTTCACTTCTGAGCTCTCTATTCTGTTCCACTGGTCAGTATGTCGATTATTTTTATTAAAATATAAACAGTTTTTATTAAAACTAGTACCATGTTGTTTTAATTACTATAGCTTAGCAATATAATTTGAAATTAAGTACTATGATACTGTCAGCTTTCTTTTTTTTTTTTTAAAGACTGGGCCTCTCACATTGTCATGCAAGCTGGAGCGTATGATCATAGTTCACTGCAGCCTCCAACTCTTGGGCTCAAGCGATCCTCCTGCCTCAGCCTCCCAAATAGCTGGGATTATAGGAGTGAGCCACTGTGTCTGGACAGCTTTGTTCGTTTTGTTCATATTGCCTTGGCCAGTTGGTGATTTTTGTTGTTACACATGAATTTTAGAATTGTTTTTTCTATTTCTATGAAAAATGACTTTGGAATTTTGATATGGATTCCACTGAATCTATAGATGGCTTTGGGTAGTATGGACATTTTAACAATATTCTTCCAAATCCATGAACATGAGATATATTTCCATTTATTTGTGTTGTCTTCAATTTATTTCAACAACATTTTATAGTTTTCAGTGTAGAGGTCTTTTACCTCCTTGGTTGAATTTATTCCTAAGTACTTAATTTTTTTGTAGCTATTTGTAAATGAAATTGTTCTCTTGATTTCTTTTTTAGGTAGTTCAGTGTATAGAAATACTACTGATTTTTGTGTGTTGATTTTGTATCCTGCAACTTTACTGTATTCATTATTCTAACAGTTTTTTGATGGAGTCTATAGGTTTTTCTATATATAAGATCATGTAATGAGCAAATAGTGACAATTTCACTTTTTCTTTTCCTATGTGGACACCTTTTATGTCTTTCTCTTTCCTAATAGCTCTGGCAAGGACTTCCAACATTATGTTGAACAATTGTGGTGAGAGCAGGTATATTTGCTTTGTTCCAGATCTTAGAGGAAAGGTCTTCAATTTTTCACCATTGAGTACAAGGGTAGCTGTAGGTTTTTAATATATGGCTTTTACTGTGTTGATATACATTCCTTCTATACCTAATTTGTTGAGAGTTTTTATCATAAAAGGATGTCAAATGCTTTTTCTGCATCTAATGAGATGATCACAAGGTTTTTGTCCTTTATTTTGTTAATGTGATATGTTCACATTTATTGATTTGCATATGTTAAATCATTCTTGTATCACAGGAATAAATGCTACTTGATCATGGTGGACGATCTTTTAATGTGTTGTTGAATTCAGATTGCTAGTATTTTGTTGAGAACTTTTGCATCTATGTTCATCAAGGATATAGCCTTTAGTTTTCTTTCCTTGTAATGTCCTTGACTGGCTTTGTATCAGGGTAATGCTGGCCTCATAAAAAAAGTCTGGAAGTACAGATGATCCCTGACTTACAATGGTTTGACTTAGAATGTTTCAACTTTATGATGGTGAGAAAGCAATGCATATTAATTTTAAATTTTGAATTTTTACCTTTTCCTGTGCCAGCAAGATGCAGTACAATACTCTTACGTGACATATTTAATACTTTATTATAAAATATAAATATAAATTCAGCATTTTGAATATATCATCTCATTCTGTCCTGGCCTGAATGGCTTCTGCTGAGAAATCCACTGAGAGTAGTCTTGGCATTCCTTTGTAGGTGATGTGTTTCTTATCTCTTACTGGTCTCATAATTTTTTGTCTTTAATTTTTGATAGTTTGGTTATTATGTGCTTTGGTATACTCCTCTTTGGGTTGAATTTGATTGGAGACCTGTGTGCTTCCTGTACCTGAGTGTTGGCATCGATCCCTTACACTGGAGAAGTTTTTAGCCATTATTTCTTTAAATATGCTTTCTGGCCCTTTTTCTCTTTCTTTTCCTTCTTAAACTCTCATTATGTAAAGGTATGGTCTCTTCATGGTGTGCTATAATTCTCACAGGCTTTCTTCATTCTTTTTCATTCTGTTGTCTTTTTGCTCCTCTGCCTGGATAATTTTAAATGTTCTGTCCTCCAGCTCACTGTTTCTTCTGTTTGATAGAGACTACTGTTAAAGCTTGCTATCAAATTTTTCAATTTAGTGTCAATTTAGTCATCTTCATATCTTTGGGGTACATTGTTCGAGCTTTATTAGTTTCCTGTGGAGGTGTTACAATTCCCTGATTCTTTGTAATTCTTGTGTCCTTCTGTTGTCTGCACATTTGAGGACACAGCCCCCTCTTATGACCTCTACAGGTGTTCTTTGACAGAGTTTGAACTTCACTATTTTAGACTAGCCTGTGATTCTGGAAGGGGAGCTGGTGACAATCTTGATCCGACAGAGCTTGTTTTGAATTCTCTACTTGGTTGGGCCATTGCCTTTGTTTTGATTTCAGGTGGGGCTGCAGGCTGGGCTCTGCTATTAGGTGGAACTTCTGGCTGTATACTGCAATGGCTTCTGGTCAGGCTGGTCACAAGATGTATTTCCTTGCCAGGCAATTCTGCTATTTGAGATCTGCAGTTGGGCAGGGCTACAGGCTGGGCTCTGAGGTTATGTGAAGTTACAGCTCAGGACAAGTGAGATCAGAAGCTAGACTCCTTAGAAATGCATGATTGAGGATTGCTTCTCTGTCAAGGTGGAGCTGTAGAGAGGGCTTTAGGCAAGTTTAGTGGCTGTCTGACCACCTAGTCAAGCAGATCTAGCCCCTATGGTTCTCTAAAATCTCTAAAAGACTCCCACAGAGGTGGGAGTCTTCCTGCCTGGGTGGGATCGTTAAGTGGGCTTTTTGACTGAGTGGAATCACTGCTTAACTTTCTGGATCAAACCAATGTAGACCCTATGCTGCTCTGAGATACATGGAGATAGACGTCTCCCTGCCTGGGCAGAATTGTTACACGGGCTTATTGTCTGAGTGAGCCCACTGCTTGACTTCCCAGATAAACAGGACTAGTCCTTACATTTCTCCAAAATGCAAGGAGGTGGGTACATCACTGCCTTGGCACGGTTGTTGGGTAGGCTTTTTGGCTGGGTAGAGCCACTGCTTGACTTCCCAGGTCAAACTGGTCTAGCCATCTCCACTTCTCCAAAATTAGAAGAGGTGGACATCTCCTTGCCTATGTGTTGGGGGGCTGGAGGCGGTGCATTGGGATGGGCTCTGAGGCTGGACAGGAAGACCAGCAGCCAGGGGACTCAAGCTAGGTTAAAATTATCACTGTGCTTCTGGAGGTAACTAGCTCAGCTTTGTGGGTGAGCTATGAAGTTGGCTGTTATATGTAATTAGGTACCACGGCTGACAGAAATACAGAGATACCACCAAGATCTGTGCATTGGTCATTATGACCTTTGATCCTTTCTTTGTTTCTGTCTGACCCCAGACACTGTTGCATTGCTGCTGCCCCTAGTGTTCCCCCTGAGGTTAGACTAGAGTGGGCTTCCTGGGGAGAGTCCTGGAATGCTAGGAACACTAGATGACTGCTCTGGTTGTATTTTTACCCTATACAAACTGTGGGCCCAAGGAAATTCTCTCCATCTGGCACTGTGCTGACTTGAAAGAGGAAGAGGGCAATACAGTCAGAGTGAGGCAATTCTTCTTACCCTCCTAATTTGGATTTCATTCATTTCTGAGGACTACATGGGTGTCTCAGGCTTATTCCCAAGTACTGGGGTCTTCAAAAGGATGTTCTAGTTTGTGAATAGTTGCTGGTTGAATTTTCTGTGAAGGGCAGTAGAACCTGCAACTTCCTATTCCACCATCTGCTGACATCACTTCTTAATTATATAATTTTCTTTCAAGATTTTGATTCAATTGCATATTCCTTTTATTTGAAATAGCATTAGAGGAAAAGAGAAGCAATATTAGTATCAACAACATTCAAATATGAAAACTGTTTTTCACTCATGGATGTTTAAATGTAAACAAGCCAGATTTGGCTTTGTCTTTGATTTTAAAACATATGGGTCACTGGTGTTTGCCATGCTAAAGAAAATATGACTTCACAAACAAAAATCAACTACTGTGCAGTGTCTCCAATCTATCTTTAGAATCATTCAACATTTTGGTAGTGGCAACACAGAAGACAGATGCCTGGCCCTTCCTTACCCACTGAAGAACGGGGATTTATTGCAGGCCATTTTTAAACTCTGTCCCTAATGTAATTGCTTTCTGAAGCTTAGGAGAGATAACTTGGCCAACTCCAACTCCATACTCATTCTATTCAGAATTTCTTGGACCAGATGGTATACCTAGTTCTAAAGATAGTGTTTATTTTTTCATATCAATCAGCTTAAAATAATATAATTAGAAAAGAAACTGCAGAATTCTTAGCCAAATGATAAAAAAAGGAACATCCATAATTTAATACTGCCTTTGTTAATTTCATTTTACTCTAAGGCATTCAATTAAAGTGTCATGCAATAAAAACTGCTGCTACAATGGAATCTCAAATTCTATAAAGTGTTAAGGATGTTAAACCTACAAAACTAACAGATTCTTTAGTCTGAAACCATTTAGGTACTTGATAGTGCTGCCAGCTAGTCTCCCACCTGAATAGTGTTTTATCGGAAAGGCAGTCTATAATGTGTAATCACTGAAGCACTTTGAAATCCACCCCACAGGGCCCTTCAACCTTATTCAGTTTACATTAAATAATTATGAACTCATCATTTTGTTTAAGCTTATGTTTAAAGTCAGCCATTCCACCAAGTCTAGTCTATTAAGATTAAATATATTTTAGTTAATGGATCATGGTAGATTCATGTTTGATCTAAATGTACTTCAGCCCTACTAGAAGCATAGGTAAAGTACTTCACAACAATGAAATACAAAATATACAGTCATGTTACCAATGCATAAATATAGGTGCATGCAAGCTGTCTGCTCAGATGTGTAGAAATAACTATTAGATGAAATGAACACATTCTCTGGGTATATTTTTCAGATATAAAAAGATAAAGAACATGAACTTTAACCCAGCAAGTTAAGGACTCATGCAACAGGTAACAGGGCTTCTCAAGGAGGCTTTTTGTTCAAAGCCAAAATACTTAACAAAAGCATTACTTTTAAAATATAAGCCATGAGGGCATTTTCCAAAATATAGTATCACCTTGCTTTTTCATGCTGATATATTTTTTTTAGAAAAATGTTATTAAAATATGGACTAATATTAGCAAAGAAAACTCTAACTTCAGATTAACCTTCTTTCTTAATAGGGAAAACAAAGATTTGCTGAAATGTGGGAGGGCTTTCATTTTATACACTACCGGTTATCACCAAGATGGTGGTCACAATAGCATGGCAAATGCACTGACCACTTGATTTCTATGAGCAAAAAACATTAACTTTGCCTGAAAGGCAGCAAAAGAATAATCAATAAAAACGTCAAGGTACTTATACAAAATAAAATCGTGTTAAGAAAGGTCAGCTACCAAATAACAATTTCCATCCTTCCCTACTGATCCTTTCTCAGCACAAAGATGGTGCCTTGATTGCTTAGAATTAAGGAGAAAAAAATAAAGACCATATTTCTTTTTTGTAATTGCTATATATTTTTAGCAATACTTTATGGACACTTTCTCTAACGTTCCTAAGCTTATAATCATTATTGAAAAATAGTACATAAATGTAGGGTAGCATGGAAAGTTGTAAGCTGGTAGTCAACAAAATCTTTACTCACTCTGGGCTCAAGGCTAACGATCATACTAGTAGCTGTGAGGAGACACAGTTGGCAGAGTGTCTGGGCCCTTTAGATGTTTGTCGCATAGCTCGTCAGGAGGCACACATGGCAATGCCAGTGCAAGGACATGGGCCTTCGTTCTGGTTCTCACTCACCATGGGTTGGTAAATCCACTTCAGAGGATGTCTCCTCATCTGTAAAATGATAACTGTACCACCTCCCCTGACTATCTCACAAGGTGAGGATCCAACTGGATTATATGAGTAAACACTCTGAGAACCATAAAGTCATGTTCAAACATTAGATTATTTGTAAAAAGGCTTAGGAATATCTATTAAGCAGCATACTAACAAGGGAAAATTAGCACATAGCCTTTTGAATATGAAGAGGGAGACAAAAATTGCTTGAAGATCAAACTTGTGTTTTTGCTCAGGTCTGCTGTTAAAACATTCATTTTATCTTTCAAGTGTCTTTATCATAATGAAGGCTGCAGCCCTACAGTGACACCTTTATCTCATCCTATGTAAGTGGCAAGGGGGTAGAAAGTAAAATCAGAAAGAGTTATGAAACAGAGTTTAGAGAAAAATACCATTGTGTTTAGCAATGAGGAAGCAGGTGTCTGAGGCACTGGGAAAGCACAGAGAAGAAAATGAGCAAATCATGTGTGAGGAATGGAAAAGCTCTCTCTAGCTAGAGCAGAGTCCATGTGGGTATACGCAGCAATCTGTGATACAGTTCTCCGCATGTTACCATGGAGATTTTGAGAAGTTTCACTATATGAAAGACAAACCTTAGGCAAGGTTTATGCAAGACTATTGCCTGACATTCTTAGGTCGCTGTAACAAAAACAAGGTTGATTTCTGTTAAATGTCCTTTCTAGATTCATCTTTGTCCAGGAAACTATTTTATTGGTGCAAAATTTAAGTATCTACTTTATTTCGTCCAGAAAAAAAAATTAGCAAAATTTCTTTTCTTTTTCCTAGCGGTTGGTTTTCAGATCATTTACTGTGGACAATGATTAACAACTATTCCATGCAGAGATTGCTAACATACATGCCATTTACATAGTGGTTAATACACATCCATGTATTATTTTCCTTTAAGCCTCATAAACAAACTTATGAGACAGGTGAGGAAAGCCTACATCCCAAAAATGTTATACAACAATGGAATCTGATCAAGTTCATTATATTGCGTTAGAAATGTCAAATGTGAATGAGAAATCTGCACAATTTGTTCAGATGACAGCAATAGAGGCCTTGAATTATCCAAACATAACTCTGACAGAATATCCTTTCAGAGTGTAATTAAGGGAGCAGAATGTGGGTACGGCACATATGAAAAACAAATGTCTCTGCAGTGTTTCTGAACTCTGTATATACATCTATTAACATTACTGTCCTTGTACACTGCATCGAAACTGTCTGCCTAGAAGTTTCTTTCTCCTGAAGACAGAAAGCTCCTCCAAAGCAAATACTATTCATTCATTCACTGACTCTCACTCATATATTCATTCATTCAACAAACTACTGAGCACGCACTATATGCCAGTTACTATCATATTTATAACATGAATGCCTGGCACTTGGCCTGATGCATGGTAGGCGATGAATGAGGAATATTGTGGACAACACAGGGTGGCAAACACATTACACATGCTTAGGATAACAAATAAGGACTGGCGGAAGTCACTTGCTTGGTGAATCAGTGCAAATACTGGTCACAAACAAGTTGTGGAAGAGGGAGCACCAAAAGATTAATCAAATAATTATTTCATTTAAGGAGGTATAGAGAAATAAAAAATGTTATGGAAAACTACTTTAAAAACAGCATGAATGACCAGAACGAACACGTACATATCAGGGATGAAAATACGTCTGGCCTGGGAAAGAGCCTGCTCTTCAAACAGTGAAAGAAAGACTTCCTTGGAAAGTCAGGAAGGCAACCCAAGCAAAGCCACAAACTGCTTCAGGTAAAATATAAAGTATTAATAAATCATATGCAGTTGACAATATTCAATTGCTTTGAACTACAAAATGACAACTGCATATGATTCATCTTAATAGAAACCAAGAAGGTCCACAACAAACAAAAACAGTGAAGAGAGACTATTAGGACCTCATAAAAACAAACACCTTGAGTTATTTCTACACCTCTAATTTGACCTACATTTACTGAAAACCATCATGTTGAGGACAATGACATGGGTAATTCCAAAATAGCTGGCTGAAGCTTTGTGAGGGTGATTTTCTCCAGGAACAAGAGTGGAAGAGCATGGAAAAGACTCCTGAGGCACTGACCCTGGGCACTGCCCGGGCTTCACAAATCCTCAGCAGACAGACCCTCTGCAAGGACCCACTGCAGAAGCAAACAGTTTCCCTCACAGAAGCAAGCATCAGCTTGATAGTTTAACAATTCCATTTAGATACAGTCACACCATGATTTGTCAGACTTAGAGGATCAGAGTTATCTGGATACTAACATCACAAATTAAAAAAGGCGAGACAAAAGAGTCTCATTCGGATGAAAATCATAATACCTAGAAAAATACCTCCACATTTTATAATTATTTTTTCAGATTATAAAAATGATACAAAAATATGATTCTGGGAAGAAGATGGAATAGGAAGTACCAAAAATTTGTATCCCTACCTAGATAATAATAGCACTGGCAGAATCTGTCCAGTATAACTATTTTGTTACTCTAGAGGCTATTGAAGGCTTCCGACTTCCAGGGGAAGGCTTGGACAGTAAGTTGCAGTTAATTTCAGCCAATTTCAGCTCTTAGTGCTTGGGCCACCCAGCCCTATGGCAGGCAGCTGTGCACATGTTCCTAGAGCATCTTGCACACAGCCTACAGGAGCCAGGGTGGGCAAAAAGGGGACTGTCCTCCAAAAATCAGAGATCTGTGCTCTGATCACTGATTGCTGCTCCTGATCCTAGAGGTGCAGACAAAGAGGCCAGTGGCCACTGTTCTTGTCCCTCTCTCCACTGCTGCTAGCCCCTACCACCTCCTAAAGTGACCCCCAGGGGATTTAAAGGGACAGCAATCTTTCCCCACATGATTTTTCTCTTTTTCTCCTTTTGGGAGTCAGACATTAAAAACTAGGACATTCAAAAGCAACTGCACATATGGGGAAAATCAGAAAGCAACTTCAAATGCCCAGGGAAAGGCACAGGCTCAGAAAAGACCTAAGAAGACCTTAAGTTTACACCCTAGGCTGTTCCAGGAAGAAAGCCTGCCACAACCACCAAACAAACAAAATAGCAAACCTTGGGTAAAAGGGAGAATCTGATTTCCAGATTACCACACTATTAGATTCAAATGTCCAGTTTTCAACAAAAAATCACAAGGCATACCAAGGGAACAAGAAAGCATGGCCTATTTAAAGGAAAAAATAAGACAACAGACACTGTCCTTTAAAAAAAGGCTTGATGGCAGATCTACTAGACAAGGACTTTAAAATTGTCTTAAAGATGCTCAAAGAAAAAGGAAGATACGGAGAAAGCCAAGAAAACAATATTTGAACAAATGGCAATATAAATAAAGAGACAGAAATCCTAAAAGGAAGTCAAAAAGATATTCTAGAGCTGAAAAGAAGAACTGAGGTGAAAAATTCACTAGGGGGATTCAAAAGCAGATTAAGCCGGCAGAAGAAAAAAATCAGAGAATGTGAAGATAGGGCAAAGAAAAGTATTATAGTGAGTCTATGGAACAGAAAGAAAAAAGGTCAAAGAAAAGGGAACAGGGCGTAAGGGATTTGTGGAACACATTAAAGCTGACCAACATACAAATTGCAGGAGTCCTAGAAGGAGAAGAGAGAAAGAGAAAATAGCAGAGAGAATAATGAAAAATAATGGCTGAAAGCTTCCCAAATATGATAAAAGGAATGGAAACAAACATCCAAGAAGCTTAACAAACTCCAAGTAAAATGAACTTAAGGAGACTCACACTGAGACACACTGAAGTTAAACTGTCCAAAGACAAAGACAAAGATAAAATCTTTTATTTATTTTTTATTTTATTTCACTTTTTGAGATAGGGTCTCACTCTGTTGCCAGGGCTAGAGTACAGTGGCATCATCATGGCTCACTGCAACCTCAAACTCCTGGACTCAAGTGATCCTCCTGCTGGGTAATTTTTTCTATTTTTTATAGAGACAGAGTCTCGCTCATGCTCAGATTGGTCTTGAACTCCTGGCCTCAAGCGATCCTCCTGCCTTGGCCCCCAAAAGAGCTAGGGTTACAGGTGTCAGCCACCTCACCCAGCCCAAGAATCTTGAAAGCAACAAGACAGAAGTGACTCATGATATACTAGGGAGCCTCAATAAAATTATCAGATTTCTCATCAGAAACTTTGGAGGCCAGAAGTCATTAGGCTGATACATAAAAAATTCTACCAGAAAAAACCTACAACCAAGAATCCTATATTTGGAAAAACTATCCTTAGAAGATGAGGGAGAAATTTAGACATTCCCTGATAAGTAACAGCTGAGAGAGTTTGTTACCCTTAGACCTGTCCTGCAAGAAATACTGAAATGAGTCCTTCAGGTTGAAATGGGAGGACACTAGACAGTAACTTGAAGCCATATGAAGAAATAAAGATCTCAGAAAAGGTGAATACATGGGCAATTATAAAAGCTAGTAGTAGTATAACACCAGTTTGTAACTCCACTTCTTTTTCTTAGGTGGTTTAAAAAGCTAATATATTTTTTAAAAAGCAATTATTAGTCTAAAATCTAGAATTATTGTAACTTTGGTTTGTAACTCCACATTTTGTTTTCTACATCACTTAAGAGGCTAACACATTTTAAAAAAGTATTAGTTTATGTTTTTGGACACACAATGTATGAAGATGTTATTCTGTGGTATCAACAACTAAAAGGAGTGAAGATGAAGATATAAATGAGTAATGTTTTATATGATACTGAAATTAAGTTAGTATAAATCCAAATTAGGGCATATGACTTTAGGGTATTAAATGTAGTCCCTATGGTAACTACAAAGAAAACAGATATAGAATATAAACAAAAGAATTGAGAAAAATTAAACATTTCACTATAAAAATTCAACTAAACACAAAAGACGACAGTATTGCAGGAAATAAGGGACAAAAAGCTATAAGGCATATAGAAGACAGATAGCAAAATGAAAGAAGTAAGTCCTTCCTTACTAGTTAGTCTTAAAAAGGAAGGACATTCTGATATATGCTACAATATGAATGAATCTTGAGGACATTATGCTAAGTAAAATAAACCAGTCACAAAAAGAGAAACTCTGTGTGACCCCATTTATATATGATGCATAGAGTAGTCAAAAGCATAAGACAAAAAGTAGAAGGGTGGTAACCAAGGGCTTGAGGAAGGAGGGAATTGGGAGTTACTGTTTAATGGATATAAAGTTTCAATTTTGTAAGGCGACAACTGTTCTGGAGATGGATGGGTGGTCATGGCTGCACAATAATATGAACATACTCAACAGCACTGAACTGTACATTCAAAAACGGTTAAGATGGTAATTTTTATGTTATCTGTATTTTACCATAATAAAAGAAATTGGAAAAAAGCTACATACTTTTTAAGATAACTTGAAAAATGCAGAAAAATGTCAAGGCAAATAATCTGGCAGAAATACCAACTGCCAAGAAGACAAAGCACACTGCTTTCCAAGATGGATGGTTCAAAAACCAAATTCATCCCATGAAGCAAAGAGAAATGCCATAGATTTCAGTCTCTGTCCCCAACCCCCAGACAGGTTAAAGGTGTTCAGAACTTCAAGAGACTAACCTGATCATACATATGGGTGACAATGAGGGTGAATTTATTACAAAAATGGACTAAATTCTTTACCCTTCCCCATATCCATGCTCTTTGCTATAAGACTGAAATTCCTCCCCTCAAGGAGTAGAGTCTGTCTCTCCCCCCTTGAATCTGAGCTGGTCTTGTAACTTGCCTGGGCTGACATGATACAACTGAAATGATGACCTGCCAGTTCCAAGTCAAGGCCCAAGAAGGCTATGCTCTTCCACACTCTCCTGGAACCCTGCAACTGCCACACGGACAAGCCCAGACTAGCCTGCTGAAGGATCAGAGACTATACAGAGAAGAAGAGGACTGTCCAAGTTAAGGCCATCCTAGGTCAGCCTATAGCCAGTGATCCCCAAACACATAGGAGAGCTCAGTCTGGATCAGCAGAGCCACCCGCTTGACCTGCAGCTGACCATGAATGAACACAGCCAAGATCAGAAAAAGCACCCAGCTGACCAGAGACTCGTGAGCAACAATAAATGTTTATTGCCAACTTGCAGGCAAACTGGTTAGAGATACCAGAACTGGAGGAAGACAGCAGCAGAGCATCTTACTGCCACACCCCACCACCACCAACAGAAGAAAGTAACACAGGCCTGGTGTTTCCCCTAACCTAGCAACAGAAGACAGGCAGGCTGATCCCTTCCTTACCTAAATTGAATAGGAGTCCTACTGACAACATAAGGTAAGCCTGGCAGCACGAGCAAGGGGATGAATCAATCAGGGCCCGCTGAGAATAAACGGCCAGAAGGACTTTCCTTCCCCAATAGGTCTGAGACTCTCTTTCTCGCTAAGACACACCAGGCCAGGGGTGGGGAACCTGCGGCCTTAAGGCCACATGTGGCCTTCTGGGTCCTTGAGCATGGCCTTTTGATTGAATCCAAATTTTACAGAACAAATCTTTTTATTTGTATTAATTATTCGCCTTTTATATTTTTATTTTTAAAATGAACGTATTTAAAATACCAAAGAATAAAATAAGTTTCAATGAAATAATCCTCCCAGATTGACCAGCACAATTAGAACATTAGTAAGCTATAAGGGTTAAATTGATGGCTGCTACCCTCATGATTCAATTCTAACTTCCCCCGCCTGCCTGGTGCCACTACTGCATGAGGCTGGTTGGTAAGAGTTTACGGGGGTCAAGTACACCAGTCTGTTATCAGCTTTTGACAACAGTGCACTGTGTTTCTGTTTAAAGTGGAATTTGTGAATAGTTGCATAGCTCAAACAACATTTTTTAACTCTGTCTGCTTAACAGACCATCATGTCAAAGAAGACCAAGAGGAATGCTGAAGGAAGAAAAGGGATTTTTTTAATGAGGATTGGCAATTGCAATATTATCTTGTTTCTGCTAAAGACAAGATGATTTGTTTGCTTTGTGATACTGAAATATTAATATTAAAAAAATTCAATGCTCATCAGCAATATAACACTCAAAAGGACCAGAAATATTTTAAATTAGAGGCAGAGGTACAAAAGGTTGTATTGCAGAAATTAAAAGATGAAAAGCAAAAGCAAAGACAATTCTTTCAAGCAGCAACAAAACCTGGAAACAATGCCACTGACGCAACTTATAAAGTAGATTATATACTTGGGAAAAAAGAGAAGCCATTCAGTGTTATAGAAATTATGAAAGAATGCATTGTCAAAATTGTAGGATGCTTAGACTCTGATAATGTTTCAAAGTACAAACAACTGCCTCTTTCAAGGAGAATGATAACTGATCAGCAGCATGAATTAGTTTTCAACTTCACAGAACTTCATGCAATACTTCAAAAGAAAAATATATATTATTTAATTGCTTTGGATGAATCAAGTGATACTACTGACGTGGCATGGGTTTTATACTTCATTCGGGTCGTAACAGAAGATTTTCTTTGCTACGAAGAATTACTTGCTTTGGACACTGTTGTAAACAGAACACAGGGAATAGATATCTTCAGCAACTTTCAAGATAATCATTGTGAAGTTGGACTGAATTTGGTAAATTTAATGAGTGTATGTACAGTCAGTGCACCTTCCATGACAGGAAAACATGAAGGGTTTATTGCACAGATAAAAAAAAATATTAACAGATCCAGATGCTTTCATTTCTTTTCATTGTATCTTGTATCAGCAAAACCTCTGTACTAAAGCTACTATTTTAAGTGACACTTTGCAACAAGTTGTAAGTATTGTTAACTATATTCCTGTAAATACAACATGGCATTGTCAATTTTGTAACATGCTGAAGTTGAAGGATGAGGTATTCAGTGTGGATTTGCTGTATCATTCTAAAGTACATTGGCTATGGCAGGGACAGGTAAATGTAAAAAAATGACAGGGTGGCTAAAATGTTATCTCTGCAAGAACAGATAGTTAAATTTTATAAAGAACAGAATTAGCAATGTGAATTATTGAAAGATTTCTATGGGAATGCAGCATTTCTGTCTGATATCATGTCAAATCAAAATGAGTTGAATATTTCTTTGTAAGGTAAAACTAGTCTATGTATGATATGTGGCAAAAAAAATCCAAGCATTTTGAAAAAAGCTATCCTTTTTCAAAATACTTCTTTAAAAGAAGAAATTTTGGATGAACATTTTCCCCAGTTAGCAAAGGTCATTGATGAGCAGGATGATATGTGCAAATCATTTTAAGAATACACAGCTGTTATAAACCTATTAATTGGAGATTACAATGAAAGGTTCACTAACTTTGAGAATCATGACATCACACTCAAATTAGCATTTCAGCCTCACCTAGTTGATATCATCAAGGAACCTAAACAACTACAGATGGAATTGATTGAGCTCTCAGTAGATGACATTTTAAAGTCATTGTCTGATGCTAAGAAAGATCCAGTTGAAATATGGAAAGATGTAGTAGAGTACCTATGCCTTCAGCAACATGCCCGAAAAATGCTTTCTTGCTTTTCAACCACTTATTGCTGTGAATCTACGTTCTCCTATCTAACCCAAATCAAGACACACTTAAGGTCACAAATGACTGATATCCATCTAGAGGATCAACTGAAACTGTGGACCTCCGTGCTGTAAGCAAATATTGAAATGCTTTTCAACAAAAAGCAGACACAACAAAGTCATTAAAAGGTCAACTTTAAAATTAACAACCAGTTTTCACTTTTTGAAATTATTAAGTACATAGTAGTCAGATTTTTACAAAATAGTATACATTTTTAAGTATATCTAGTTGAAGTTACTTGAATGTGGCCTTATTTGAATACAGCTAAATTAACGTGACTTCCAACATGAAAAAGTTCCCCACCTCTGCACCAGGCAGCTGGGCAGCTGGAGCAAGGGGCAATGTCTCCACAGCAAGTGCTAAGGTAGGGAAGCCACATTGTTCCACGCATGCATTGCTGGTGAGAATGTAAGATGGCACAGGCACTCTGGAAAGCAGCTTGGCAATTCCTTATAAAACTAAACATACAGCTACCATATAATGCAGCAACTGCACTCTTAGATTTTTATCTCAGAAAAATGAAAACTTATATTCACACATAAACCTGTGCATGAATGTTCATAGCAGTTTTATTTGTAATAGCCCCAAACTGTAAATAACCCAGATGTCCTCCAACAGGAGAATAGTTAAACAAACTATGGTACATCCAAATCATGAAATAAAAATGAATAAACTAATATCAATAATACATGCAGCACTTTGGATGGACCTCAAGGGAATTAAATTGAGAGGAAAAAAAATTTCAAGCTCACATACTGTATGATGATTCCATTTATATAATGTGCTTGAAATGACATAATTATAGAGAACAGGTTATTGGTTGCAAGGTGCTAGGGAGATGAGGTGGAATCAAAAGAGGTGAGTGTAGTTACAAAAGGGCAATGGGAGGCATCCTTGTGGTAATGGAACTATTCAGTGTCTTGACTGTGGTAGACTGTGCATGAACTGACACGATAAAATTATACAGATCTAAATGTATACATACACACACAATAAGTACAAGTAAAACTAAGAAAATCTGAATAAGATTGGTGAATTTAATCAATATCATATCCTGGTTTTGGTATTATAGCATAGTTTTGCAAGATGTCACTGCCATGGCTTGAATATTTGTTCCCTTCAAAATTCATGCTGACATTTAATCAATTCCTAATGAGGCAGTATTGGGATGGCCTTTCAGAGGATTGGGTCATAAGGGATTAATCCATTCATGGATTATGAATTAAAGGGTTAATGGATTAAAGGGTTATCATGGGAGTAGGCCTGGTGTTTATAAGAACAGGAAGAGACACCTGAGCTAGCATGTTCAGTTCCCTCACCATGTAATGCCCTGTGCCACCTCAGGACTCTGCAGAGAGTCCCCACAAGCAAGAAAGCTCTCACCAGATGTGGTCACTTGACCTTGGACTTCTCAGCCTCCATAACTGTAAGAAATAAATTCCTTTTCTTTATAAATTGCCCATTTCAGGCATTCTGTTATAAGCAACAGAAAATGGATTAAGAAAATCACCACTGCAGGAAACTGGGTAAAGGGTACATGGGATCTCTCTGCATTATTTCTTATTAAGTGCAAGTGATTCTACAATTATTTCCACATAAAAAGTTGCATTTAAAAAGCTCCATTGTTCAAAATTCAGTGGAAACTATAGGTAGGACACCAAGAGAAAGAAGCATTATTGCGATCATTTTACAGATATTAACTCAGCACATATACAGACTTTGGTCACAACATAACAAGATCATTAGGAATTTATAGACTTGTAAGAAACTACTTGATTCTGTTCTGTATTCTTACAGCAAGTCTACAGGATTTAAGGGAGGGGGAAGGAAAAATTGAGTGGAAAAGGAGCATACAAATGACAATTTGGGTCATGAAGAGGGTACGGTAAGAGGGAGAACAGACCTCAGAGGGACAGGAATGAGGGTTTCAGAAAATGTAAAGCACTGGTGACTATTTCTGGTCAATTCTTCAGTGTTAAGCACAAACGTGCATCTACAGCTGTATGCTGGTGCTTTAGGCTCTATGCAATGCAAAGCGTGAAAACTTCTGTCAGTATGTGAGAATATGCGTATAATTTACTCCAGTCATCCGGTGGCACTGGAGTTTCCAAGAAGCAACTCTAAGACATTCCAAAGGTAAGGCACATGCCTGTGTGATCCATTCAAATTATTAGACATAGTCTCAGAAACTGCCACTGAGCCAAGAAGTACTGAGGGGTTAATGATAAGGTCTTGCCTATTTAATGAAATACTCTTTGAGGTTACTCATTTTTATTTAGCTTCCTTAAAGTTTAAGGTTCAAGATGATAATGAAAAATTTCATCAGCATGCTAAGTTTGCTGTATTTATCTATTATAATATTGTCCGTGAGTTTTGGGGGCCTTTATACTCTGCTTTACGTGGGTGAGTCTCTGCTTTTACATATTCTTTAAAGTAATAGTTTTCCTATTGAAACTTAGGTGGTAGAGGAAAGGAATTTTTGCTATTACATTCAAAGATGCTTTAAATAGAATAGTAAATTCAATTAAAAAGCTGGCTGTTACATTACCAACCAAAGAATAAATGGGACATTAATGACCATCAATATGACAATCAAGAACCTGGGGTTGCATCATGCTTTTGCCTCGTACTTGCTGTGAAATCTCAGGAAAACCAATGCACTTCTGGCTTCCACATGTGTGAACGAGTGGAAAACAACAGTTTTCAACAGGCAACATAATTATAATTAAATAATTAAAAACTAAGACCACCCAGGTCTAGCTTCTCCTCTTAACCACATTATTTAATATCTCAGTGTCTGTTTTCTCCTAGTTCTGAAAATTGTTAGAAAATGGAATGAGCTGGTATATTGTATTTAGACTAGGTTAGTGCCTGATAGATATATGGTAAGCACTATGCATTAGCTACTATGAATTTCATTTTGTGTTAAAATAAGAAATTATAATAAAAATAATGGAAAAAAGAGAAAAGTTCTCACCATATTCCCACTCTCCAAAGTGTCCCATCCTAGTGGGCTCTCAGCACAGTACTTCTTTGTTTGCTTTTTATATATTTTTTGGCTTGTCTTGTTCTCATTCCCTCTGCAATGATTTCGAACCTTGTGCCCTCTGCCCCTAGGTCAATCCACTGGAGACATCTCAGAGACTAAGTGTCCATCTGCAGCCACAGCTGGTCTTCTGACCACACGTGGGGGCCTGCCCTTCCCTCTGTCATGATCTCCACCCCTCCAGTTTGTGCAGTCCACTGCCTTCTCCTATCTCTTCCTTAAAAAAGGACCACCCCGATGCCCGTTCTGCTCCAGTCCCATTCAAACTTCCCCCAAATGGGTATATACACTCACTACTTCCTTTCTATCCCTTTCCTCCTCTGGCTTGCCCTGCTAGGGTTACTATTAAATAATATGCTTCTGATTCCCACACTCAAATATCCACTAAAACCCAATGCTCCAAATGACACTGCTACTTCTCTTTTGTGGAATTTAAATATAACCAGTTTTGGGTATATTATTATAGTGGCAATGATATGAGCTTGCTCTAAGGAGTAATAATGACTCATTTATTTCTTTAAGTCTCCAGTATTTACACATAATAGTCAATATATACTTGTTGCCTACTAAGAAAACTAATTCCAAAAAATTCATCAGAGGAGCAATTTTTAATCTCATCATTTGTTCATATTTCTAAAGTCCTAACAACTAATAATAATATTAGCTTTACATTTAGTATTTCTAAAGTCATAATAGCCAATAACCAAAAGCCATTCTTTACTGATCACTTACTAAAAACTTACTATTAATAAAAACACTATTCTAAGTGTCTTACATTCAAAGCTGCTTTGATAGTTACAACCACCTTAATAGTTGTAACTATTCCATCTAATAGTTACAACCACCTTAATAAGTAGGTAGAATTAGTAGTATTTAGTAGGTATGATAACCCCATTTGACAGATAAGGAAATTGAGGCAGACGGGGATATGACTAGTCTGGTAGAGCCAGGTTAAAAATCAAGGTAGGCTAACTGCAGAGACCTCATTTTTATTAGCTTTTTTCCTCAAAGTGAAAAATAAGATAATATACTTTGCAATGAATGATATTTGGATCATTTTCTTGGAATTAAAAAAAAACTTCTTGAGGCATGAATTTAGAAAGTGTTCAGACTGAGAAAAATGGACTACTTTGCTTATTTAATATTAACTAATGCAAATGAGATAATTTGGAGATAAATATGATCATATACAATAAGAATAATGTCCTCTATAAATCAATATTAGAATTTTGCACATAATTCAAGATGCCAGTCTTCAAGCATGACGTTTCTACCCATCACTGAAAATTTTGGCCATCTGGCCAGAAACGTGAGCTCTTGGGGAAAAGCCATTTTTTATATAAATGATACACTTATCAAAAACATGTTCTTATAAAACAAATGATTCCTTGTATTATAAAGTTATTGCTACTCAGTTTTGTATTCCAGTGAGGATGATGAGCTAAGAAGAGAATAAATACTTTAAAACAGGATCTAAGGAAGTAGTCTCAATCCTGTTGGATTCATTGCCGCCTTAAAACAGCAAGTATTTAATAATTTACTCTCCTACAATGAAATTCATAGATAAAATAACCAGCCTTTACAAATAATCTTTAAAGAATTAATATAATGCCCTAACAGTGATATGAAGGAGAAATAAAAGAAAGCAATTATAATGATTATGCATTTCAATATGTAAATTCTTAAGCCTGACTACACTGGAAGCATAATAAAGTTGCTTGACGCTTGTACTTTCATATAATGAATATGTCTGGTCGTAAAACTATAAGAAGATTAAAAGCTATTCCATACAAACATACAGGAAAATGAAAGAGCACAGGTATAGGTGGACACTAGAACAAGAACTAGTGTTATAATAGAAGTAAAGAAAAAGAACAAACTATTGTTGCATACAGCTTAGTTGACTCTCAGAAGCAAAGTCAAACCAAAGATGTCAGACATCAAAGAACACATTCTTTATAATTCTTTGACTGTGGTATATTCGTACAATGGAACATTATTTATTAATAAAAAAAGAACAAACTACTAATATACCAAAGAACACGGATGCATCTCAAAAACACTATGCTAAGTGAAATAAGCCTCAGATTAAAAAAAAAAAAAAAACACTCCGTAGGATCCATTTATATGAACTTCTAGTACAAGCTATAACAGTAATTCTCAAATTTTCTGGTATTATTCTCATACAATCTAAAAATTATAATTTTTGAGAACCACCCAAAAGCTTTCCTTTATGTCGTTTACATCTATTTACATTTACCATATTCAATTTTAAACTGAGATACTTAAAATATTCATAATCCCTTAAAATATGAAAAAAACCTTACATATTAGCATATATAACATATTTTATAAAAAATATTTTCCTAAGAAAAAAGAAGTTAAAAGAATGGTACTGCTTTACATTTTTGAAAATGTCTTTAATGTTTGACTTAATAGAAGATAGGTGGAGTCTCATATCTGTTTCTACATTCAATTTACATATTAAGAAACATTCATTATGAATCACTATCTTTTATTTCTTCTTTTTTCAAAGCTAGGGCATTCTACTGATTTTTTTAAAAATTATATGTTTAGGCTGGATATTTTAATCTATGAATTTCATTGCAAGAGCATTAAGGAGCTGTGTGATTAAATATTTGTTGTGAAAAAGGAAGGTATTTTGTCCAGCAGGATTGAGAATACTGCCTTAGATCATGTTTTAAAGTATTTATGCTTTCCATAGCTCATCATCCTCCCTTAAACATAGAACCTAGAAGCCACTACAATGCAAAAAATTACTGCAGCATCTAGAAAACCCCACTCACAGGATGAGATAGAATAAGATAGAAACAAGAAAATAATATCTAAGTAGTAGCATAAAAATAGTTTTGATTCTGCAGTACCCTGAAAGGTTTCAGGGTCACCCAGAAATTGCCAGACCAGGGCTAAATTTTCTATGGCAAAAATTTTTAGAACTGTGGTTTCCTTTCGGGTTGAGGCGAGGTTTGACTGGAAGGGGCATGAGAGAACTATTCGGGGTAATAGTGATATTTCATATCTTGATGGGGCGGGCTTACAGGACATAGATATACAAATTTCTAAAACCAAATCAAGTGGTACACAATATTTATGCATTTCATTGTATGCAAATTTTACCTAAAAAAAAGTAAACTAATATTGAATGAACTCTAATGATGTGTATACCAATGTGTTTAGGAATAAAGTGTACTGATGTCCACAACTTATTTTGAAATGCATCAGAGAATACATGGACTGTTGGGAGAATGGAGGGACTGGAAGATGTACAGACATGTGATGAAGCATATACAGCAAAATGTTAACTGTACAATCTAGGTGGTCGGTATAAAGGTGTTCACTTTACAATTCTTTCAGCTTTTCTGTACGTTTGAAAATGTTCATAATAAAATGTGAAAAAATCCATTAACTTGTATACTTGGATTTGTGTCTTTTACTATATATAAGTTATACTCAATTTAAAATTTTAAAATATTAATTAAAAATACTAACGTTAGGCTAAATAATAAGAGACCAGGCTTGTCTGTAAATGATAAGAGAAAGAAGAATTAATCTTTATGGAAATAAAGTTCCAAGACAAATTACTCATTATTAAAGTAAAGGAAATCTACAACTTTCTCAGGAAAATGAGGCTTATTTTTAAGTGCAGTGTCAAAATAATGTCCTATGGTGACAAAGGATAGGGTAGTTACAAAGGGTCCCAGAAAATATATCTCCTATCTCGAATCCCTATCACATGCCAAGTAATAGATTCAGTCTATGATACTTAAGAGGGAAAGAACCAAGAGACTATTACACAGTTATGCTATAGACTTCTGGGTGTAGTATTAAAGTGAGATTAAAAAACTGTAGGCAATCCCCAAAATTAATAATTTAAATATGTGATTTTATAACATAATTCATATTGCCATACTATTAAAGTAAAAAATATGTAGAAGATGACAGTGACCTTTTAAAAACTATTAATAAAAGTCAGTGACAGTGTCACACTTCATGTTCTTCTACTAATTAAAAAAAAATATTTGGTTCTAAGTCTGTTACAATGATTCTCACATCCTCTCTGTTAAATATTTGCATGCCACAGCTACAAATGAAGATTGATACAAGTGTGTACTAATGGCAGCTCAAATACCACAAGTGCATTGCTGAAATGGAAAATGACTCTTGGTAAAGTTCCCAAGAAAACAAGGCACAGTTTTCTCTCAAGTGACTCAGTAATTGCATTTGTGGAAAATTTCAGTGTATGTTAAAACACCACAAATATATTATACTAAATACTATGTGTTTATATAAAAAAAGAAGTGCTAGGCTCAGATCATAATGAATAGGTTTTTTTTTCGTTTGTTTTTTTTTTTTTTTAGACAGAGTCTCGCTCTCTTGCCTGGGCTAGAGTTCTGTGGTGTCAACCTAGCTCACAGCAACCTCAAACTCCCGGGCTCAAGAGATCCTCCTGCCTCAGCCTCCCGGGTAGCTGGGACTACAGGCATGTGCCACTGTGCCCGGCTAATTTTTTCTATTTTTAGTTGTTTGGCTAGTTTCTTTCCATTTATAGTGGAGATGGGGTCTCGCTCTTGCTCAGGTTGGTCTCGAACTCCTGAGCTCAAGCAATCCTCCTGCCTTGGCCTCCCAGAGTGCTAGGATTACAGGCGTGAGCCACTGCACCCAGCCTGGTTTTTTTTTGTTTTTGTTTTTTGTTTTTAACTTATGTAAACATTCAGGGAACATGGGAAAAGACAGATGAGGGCACAGAGCCATTCTTCATCCTGCAGGACTGTCCTGAGGGTTGCAGGAGGCCTAGCCTGGCTTCCATGCTCTCAATGACCATCATTGGTACCACCAAAAACATCCTAAGTATGTCCTGTAGGAGGCAGTACTACCGCTACTAAAAACCACTGAGCTAAGGTGAAAGGATTTTTTTGAGAAGCATTTTGATTTTAATAGTAGAAATATATCCCCCAAAACAGAATTAGCAGGCTATTGTGTGCTCTTCCTAAATAATTTTAATATAAAAATATCTTTAACCTCTTGAAATAATTTGTCGCTAAATTGTAGTTAAAATCACCCAACTCCACAAAGATATGCTCAGGTATACGGTCATCTGCTGATATTTTGTGACTATAGTTCACTACAAAGAAAGCATTTCAAATAGCAGCTAAAGACTTGTCATATGGAAACAATATTTGCTTATTCTTGCAGTGGGATGGATATAAGCCACTGAACCCATAGTGAAAAGTCAAACATTCTGCTATTCAAAATCTAAGCAAATGCAAAAGTTTCATATTTGCTTTTACATGTTATTATGATTTTTGTTATCAATTTTCAGATTATTCAACCTCAGTGTCCAGTCCTGCATGATTTCATAACTTTAAAGTTTCCATTTCCATTTGTTACTTAACCACTGCAGCACTTGCCTATTTTACTCCAATCAAGCCTGTATCATCAAAACTCTTGAGTCACTCCTAGTTCTATGCATTCTTTCCCAACATCATGGATGTTTTCTGTCTTTGCTTCTTCCTATCTCTTTTTTCTCCCCCATCATCCCTGTACAATGATTAGGCCTATTTTTTTTTTTAAGACAGAAAAGACGACATGGCATACAAATTCATTTGTTGAGATGTGTTGTCACCAAATAACTAAATAGATACTCATTATGGGTCCACAAAAATGTACTTGATCCAAAAAAATAAATAAATAAATAAAAAACCTACTGAATTTTTCAAGGAAATTAGAAAAAAAATCAGTCAACTTAAAAAGCTATGCATAACTTGGTAATCAAAATGTTCACTAGGGAAAAGTGCTATCCATTCTATGTTGTAGATTAACAAATTTTTGCAAAAGCTACATAAAAATTAAACAAATTCTTGTAACATCTGACCCACTCCTAGATATCTACCCAAGTGAATTGAAAATGTAAGTTCACATGTTCAAAAAAATATGTAGGCAAATGCTTATGGCAGCTTTATTCATAATCATCCCAACCAACAAAACATCCTACAACAGATGAATGGATAAACAAATTATGATACATCCAGACAATGAAAAAAGAAATGAACTGTTGATTCCCCCAACGGCATGAATAAATCTTAAATGCATTTCTCTAAGTGAAAGACCAAATAGGCTGCATACATGATTCCATTTATATGACCTACCGAAAAGGGCAAAAGTATAGGGTCATAAACAGATCAGCAGTTGCAAGCCAATAACCTAGAAAGACACAATCCCAAATGCCATAATCCCAAATGTCAAAATCCTGAAAGACCAAAATCCCAAAAATAATAATCCTGAAAAATCAAAATTCTGAAAATATAATTCTGGAAAAAATAATTTTATAAATTCCTTAAAAGATACTTACTTATATTTTTAAAAGAGCATTTATTTGAGAAACATTCATAGTCTACTTTATGCAATAAAAAAGGCAGTAATTACATATTTTTGCAAGCATAAACACTCAGGTACACTAATAGTTACATAACAGTTATAAGCGGACAAACCGTATTCATAAAGAAATAGGTGAAACGAGGAAATGTATAAATGCCAGCACTATGGTGCATTTACAGTGTGCACCCAGCTTTATAACTGCAGTCATCTAAAATATCATGATGAACAACCTAAGTCTTTTGATGAGATTAATCAAAAAAGTACGATGGGTCACCCCTGTGTATGCAGTGGTCCAAAATGCCAAGATCTAGAGAAATTTTATCTTTCACAAACCCAGATGCATAAAAGGGACATCTCTTTATTTATTGAGGAAGATTCAACATTTTTATGAGCACAAACAAAGCCAATGTTGTGATAATGCATTTTTGTGGAGTCAAATTTGCAAAAAATGTATAAAATGAATTAGAACTCTCTAAAAGTCTCTACCAAATTTATATCTCCAGTATTGAAAATGATGTGAAGATGAAATATATAGCAGAGCAAATTGTAAAAAATAATGCTGGTAATTTAAAATTGTGGAAAAAAAACCCTAAAAAATGAAAAAGAAAAAAAGCTAAAAACAAAATTTGATGTTTAAAAAAGTATACATACTGGGATAGGTTATGGGCAATTGCATGGAGATAGTCCATAGAGCTGGCTGACTTTCACAATCATTAACTATATTTTCAAGTCTTACGTCACAATGAATGGCTTTTTTTTTTTTCTTTTAGAATATAGCTCTACTCAGAGAATAGATTCACACTCGTTTTCTACATGATGCTGCTCTTTTTGAACTTCTTGATCACTGACATGAGTGTCCCCTAATACATCTTCCCATCTTCTGTTTAGGGATTTTTATCTTTTAGGATTAGATTTAAGGAATTATAGCACTCAAGATTGTGCCTTTTGGTATTATGATCCAAACCCCTTTGGAAAATAGTGATTTGACTGATTATTGCAAGACCAAAGGAAAAAGAAGTTGTCCATAAACAGTGCATTCTGCTTGGTAAATTTGTTTCTCACAGGGTATGAGTCAGCAATTCTAAAAGTTGTTAACACGTTAAATAAGTAAATAAATACACATACAGACATAGGATACATATGTATTTCCTAGCTGTGTCTGCTGAGAGGCCTAGAAGTAGTGACAATCCAGTAGCAATAAGCACATTCAGCACCCCAATAGTAGTATCTAACCTCATTTCCCAATAAAAGGAATCAGGCATTCTTAAAGGAATGGCTGACTCTGGGGCTGGGACAGGTAATATACAGAAAGAGCATGGAGTCTTCACAGTGCCAGAGTAAGCAAGTGCTAAGAAAAGATGAGAGATTGTCGAACAGACTCAGCAGCCAACCTAAGAAAGCTCCCAAACCCTCACAGTTGGAATAAGTTGCATTACAAATTAAAAATATAAGATTATAATCCAAAGAATAACATAAACGTCCATGTGTTATGATGACATAATGACTCAATAAATGGGAAGAAGGGACAAACCTTCTTTACAGAAAAATTCCAAAAAATAAATGTGGAAGGAATGAGGGAAATCAGAGAATCACAACTAGAACATCACCATAATAACTACTGCAAGCAAGCTCCACTGATGGATGCAAAAACTGGTGGGTCAAAGTTTAGGAGAAACAGATATTTGCAAAGCCTCAAAGTATCTTCCTCAGAATATTTATTAAGCACTGCAGTAGTTTTAACAAATACCCACAAATTATTTGATATTCTTCCCTCCAGAAGTAGAAGTTAATTACCCTTCCCTTGGCTGTGGGCTGGACTTAGTAACTTGCTCCTAAGGAATTGTGGTATAATGAGAAATATATATTTGGTCTTTGTCCCCAGTTCCTGGCACAGAGCTCCTAAAACCACTGGAATTTCTTGAGTGATTAAGGGTTATAAAAGAGTCTTCTATTTACATGAGGCAACTCTTAGTAGGCCCCTGCATAGCTTCAGGATGGGTGCTGGTTGCCAGAAAGACCACATCTTAATTAGAAAGGTGGGACTTTTGGCCCCAGCCCCCAAACTTCTGGGAGGGGAGAGGGGCTGGAGATTGAGCTCAATCACCAAGGGCCAATGATTTAATCAATCATGCCCATGTAATGAAGCCTCCATAAAAACCTTTACATAATGAAGTTCATAGAGCCTCTAAGTTGGTGGACACATTGAAGCATTGGGAAGATGGCACACCCTGGGAAGGCACAGAAACTCTGTGTACCTTTCCTCATACCTTGCCCTATGTATCTCTTCCATTTGGACTTTCCTGAGTTGGATTCTTTATAATAAAGTGGTACTAGTAAGTAAAGTGGCTTCCTGAGATCTACAAACTGTTCTAATGAATTATGGAACCTCAGAAGGGGGTTGTGGGAATCTCCAGTTTATAGCCAGTTGATCAGAAATCCAGGTGGAAACCTGGGACTTGCAGCTGGTATCTGAGTGAAGGTAGTCTAGATCCCTTAACATGTTGGGGCTGTGCTAACTCTGGGAGTTGGTGTCAGAACTGAATTGAATTGCAGGGCACCAAGTTGGTGTCAGAGTTGGAGATCTGTATTGAAAAATACCACGTATGTGGTTGGTGTGAGAAAAAAAACAATTTTCAGGAATAGGGTATGGAACAAAAACTGTAACTTCATGGTGGAGAAACCTGGGTGACAACACCCTCACCAAGTGGCCCAGGTTCACATCACCAAGAATAAGTCATGCTGATGTCATATGCCCCTGATATATCATAAAAGGGTATTCACTCCTGTGAGATTATTTCCCAAAATCCACAATCCCAGGCTAAGCATGAGGAAACCACAGGTAAACCCAAATGGAGGGACATTATAAAAAAATACCTGCCTAGTGCTCTTCGAAAGTGTCAAAGTTATGAAAAATAAGGGAAGACTAAAAATGGTCACAGATTAGAGGAGAACAAGAAGACATGATGACCAAAAACATCATGGAAGGAACCCAGGAAGTCACACCACAACCTCTGCAAACCACCACCCAGAACGGTTGGGACTTGGCCAATGACTGCCAACTTCCGTAGTTTTGCCTCCAGCCCCTTCCAACTCAGGACCAATGAGAGGAAGTCAAATGTGCTCCCCAAACCAATCACATGAGATGCCCCCTTTCCCACGAGCCCACTTCCAGCTTCTGCAGGCCAACAGCCACCAATCAGAACACACAGGAAGCTGTTGCTTTTCCACTCTGCAGTTTTCTCACTCCTCTGCTGCCTTTGAGTCTCTGTCAAGAGCAAGGGATAGTGCTGGCTCCCTTGCTATAGTAAGCCCTGAATAAATAGCCTCTGTTTGTTCTCACTTGGTCTTCGTTTATTTCCACAGAAGCAAACCCACTTTATAAAACAAAGCCTTATCAGAAATTAGATAAAACATTGCCCAAGTGCTATATAATCAGTAATGTAAGAAACTTCAGGCATAACAAATGAACATTAGAAAGGAAGCTGGTGAAGACTCCCTATGCTGCAATTCCCTTTCACCGCCACAAAAACCCCTTTGAACTTCTTGTATTCCCCTAACTAATGCCATCATTATTTCCACACTAGCTGTTCAGTGAAACAGGTACTACCTTGTCAAATGAGACTTTCTTTCATCATGTCTGAATTATTCACTGCATATTGTTACCACTGACAAGGGACTTTTTTTTTTCTGTTACTTAGAAACCAACCTTCTGTTATTACATACATCCTGCAATCCTGGAAGAGCTTCAGGGTAGGAGGAGACAGGGAAGAAGGAGGAGCATTGGGGAATGCCGGGGAAGAGGAGGAACTGAGAAAAGGAGAGCAGCTTTTTAAGTAAAAATTAACTTTTCTTGAAAAGATACAATGTTAGTAATGGAATATCTCCAAAGACTGATAAAAGATTTCATTTCACAACAATGTTAACATTTTAATGCTTCTTATAAAAGAGTTTTCTTTCTTACTACCTGTAACAGTTTGTCAAGCTATCTGAATTTGAGATGAGGTATTAATATGGGCTAAATTAGCCAATGTAAAATTAAATTATTCTGACAGAACAACACCAAAGCAAAATTTGCTGAAGGAAGCAATAAATTAAGAAAACTTAAAAATATAATATTCAATTATAACTTAAATCCCTAGGGCATGAACCAAGACAATTGTATGAAAGTGCAACATGAATTTTTCAGAAAAAGAATTTCAGTTAGGTTGGATAAAAACCTCTCTGAGAGCCAACTTCATTAGCCGGCATAACATCAAAGACTCCTGGAGTGACTGGCTAATCCAAAACATCTTTTACAACCAATTTCCATATGGCCTAGTCATTTACTTTCATGGTTTGGGCAGAAGTCCTGAATGGAAAGCCAAGAGGATTGCTCAGAAATATCACAGTTCTGTTAGAAAGACTTTCCTAATCAAATCATTAATTCAATTATTTTTCATTTGACTTTTCTTCAGAATTTTATTTTATAGGTAATGCTGAATTACCTCCCAAGCCAATCACATGAGATGCCCCCTCATGGACACACTTTATCAAATATAGTATAAAGAAGAAAATAAGGAAAATAAATACTGAAGTGCCCAGTTCTAGCTACTTGAAAATGCGCCTTTTAAAATATATTATTTGCCATATGTATTCACAGCCATATTCAGTCTACAAAAGCGACTTCACCAACAGAGGACTGTCACCTCATGCATTTCATTGTTAATAAAAGCCCCACTATAGTTAGACACCTCAAAGGGGTTTGCAGAATGGCTGAGAGGACTTGGCTCAGTAGTCGGCCACTCACCTTGAACACCCTTGGCCTCGCAAGAGGGCAAGAACTCAACTGCAATAAACTGTGAGGACTTTCCTGTCTTGGGGTGGCTGCAACCTGTCCAAGTCCACACCTATTTTCTTTCTTGCAAAGGGTTACAGCCTTGCATTTCTCTTTTTGGTTCTGGTATTGAGCTCAAAAATGATCTTCTTCTTGCTGTAAGGGTTCATTAAGTGACACTAATTTTTTAGTTTAGAAAACTTGCATTTCTTGCATCTCTAATACTGATGGTGATGTTTTTTGCTTTTTACTGATGATGTTTTACTATAAGAAATTATGGTCTGAACATCAATAGTTTTCAGAGGAATTGAGAAATCAAGTTCACAAAATAAAGGAGAGTTTGAGATGTTTTATTTCCATAAATTCAGGTTGAAAAATAGTAATGAAATTTAAATTTGACAATATCATAACTAGCTTATAAAATTACCATATCTGGAAATATTGCCCCCTCACCACAACTCTTCCAATTTTTGACTGCCACTTCAGACATCTTATTGATCTGACAGCAGTGAAATTTAAAGATGTCAGTGCTTCTCCTTCCACTTAGTTACATAACTAGTAGCATCAGTGTTGTCTACTCTGTATCTTTTAGGGTAGAGAGACAGTAATTAGGGAAAGATGAAATTTAAAACTGAGATAATAAAATCTAGACCAAAAAATTCAATATATTTACTATAGATTTATTACAAATTGTGTGGGAATTTTCAAGGGCGAGTAAAGATAACAGACTTACTATATATTTACAGGTAACAAATCAGCATTTTTCACACATTGTTTTCCAATAATAAGGCTCTTGTCTTGGAAGACGGGTCTCATGATTCATAATAAAAATGCATGAAATAAAAGGATTCATAGAGTTTTAAGAATTGAGGATTAGAGGATAAGGAAAAAATGACTATATAGTATCAGATGATGTAAATCTGTGCTAGAATACTAAAATCAAACTCTCGAAAAAAGTAATTTCTATAAATGTTTTTGAAGGCATCTCCTGGCATGCTTTTGATTTCTTAAACACAGAATCACACTTTGACCAAAGCTCACTAACAGAGTTTCCCCATCACTTTGTTTCCTCATCTTGTTTGCATTTAATTCTATTAAAAACCTAGGATCAGATGACATTAGAAGTATTGGGATCTTCTGCAGAATAGTAATTATGTTTCAAAGTAAAGGCACCAAAACTGTGATGTTCAGAAAAATATTTAAATGGAAAAAAATCAAAAGAAATGTGTCTTTGAAGTCCTAAACATGCATTAAGATAAAAATAATTGATCTAATAAATTCATTACATAGACTGTAGACAGTGAATAAAAGCTAATGGAGGGCAGTTAACAGAGTCAATTTCAGGCTCAACTAACAGGTTGGGTAAGATGAAAACAAAAACTGCAATGTATGTTCAATAACATAGGCAGTGACTTAGAAAGTGTTTATTGGTTAACTTTCTCCCAAAAGGTTTGAAATGTAAATCATAGAAGGCCAAAGGAATACTTTTTTCATTGGTTGAGAGTTCATTTCATCTTCTGCTCATTTGAAATATGCCTCACATGAGATACCATCTCTAGTCTCTTCCCTGCTATTCAAGATACTTTTAAAAATTAGCTATAACTATTACAAATTTCATAGCCGAACAAGAAAAAAAACGGAAATCGAAAGCCATTTTCTCAGGGCTTTCAGAAGGGAGTGGCCCTCAACTGGAGCCCAAGTGTGCCAATCACTCCATGAGGCAGCTTCAGGGGCACCAGTGGTAAATATCCTCGCCCAGTAATCCTTCCCAGCACCATCAGCTGTGCTTAATCACAGAGCTCAGTACTCCCATCAATGAAATGCTAAATAATTTCTTTTGAGAAAAAGGACCTATCAAGAGGAAGTCTGTGTGGCTATCAGAATTATCACTAAGATTAAGGCCTGTGACAGCAGTCCACACTGGACGATTAAGGGATGGCTAGGCAGAATTGAGGATGTCAAGTGTTTAACCATACTCCATAGTACTGCCCTCCCTCTGCACTCCCTGCCCCCAAAGTTCTCTTATCTTGTGTGCAACATCTCTGGTTCTACCTCTCATGCTTCGTTTGCCATCAGCAGCATCGTGGAGTAAGCAACTGTGCAGCAGTGATGAACCATGAATAGAGGTACTGGCTTCAAGGTCTACACGACAGGAGCCAAAGAGGGGCATCATGCTAGTTTTAGTAACCCTTGTATTTGATACCTTGAGAAGAACCATCAGACCTTCAAAAGACTGAAATACTCATGAAAACCACAGCTGAAATTTAAGTTTTACTTTAGTGAGTGCCTAAATGCCCTGTAATATCAGAGGCACCACTCCTCAGGCTCGTAGCCACAAAGGGACCAGGGACAAAGTTTGGGCCAACACCAGTGAACAGCTCCCCAGCCTCCGTCTGTGACAGCAGCTGCAAGGTGGAGTGTCAAGGTACTGTTGCTTGGGGACAGGCCCACTCCTTAGAAGGAAAAAGCAGACTCTCAAAAGGCAAAGATTGTGCACATGTGAGCAGATAAGACGGTCACACAAAGAGGACAGCCTCAATGTGTACCTCTTCTCCTCTGCTGTCACCACCATATCCAGGCATAGCCTCACAATGGAAGCAGAAAAAGGTGCAAAAGAGAAAGGTGTGAAGAGATGGCAGAAATAGAAGTCATTTTCTTATCCTGCTTGACTGTACCAAATTTCCCTTATTTCACTAGTATTTACTGACAAAGATTTTTTGCTTGGCCAAACTTTAGTCAGGTCTCTGAACCTTCTCTTAGACTCATCTGCACTCTTTGTTGGAAAATCCAATTTTAGCAAAGAACTCTGCTAAGTCAGGTTAGCCAGAACTCCCTGATGCCTGATGCTTCCTCTTAGTAATTTTCCATCCACTGACCCCTACACTGCTCCTTGGCTATAAATTCCCACTGGCCCATGCTGTGTTCAGAGTTTGAGCCCAATCTCTCTCCTGCACTACAAGACTCTGTTGCAGTGGTCCCTACACCTCTCACGGTGGTCCTGAATAGTTTTCCTTACTGTGCTTTAACCAGTATCATTGAAGAATTGTTTTAACATTCCCCATAGAAAGCAGTACATATAAATTATACATTCAAATACTCTCATGCATGGATTTGGCACATGACAGTAGACTTCAAAATTAAATGGTTTAGCTTTGTCACTCATCTGCAATGCAATTAACACCTCTTTTCGCAGCCTTGTTGTCCAACTAGTCACTTTTCTGCTTGAATCAAGCATCTTCTTTAGAGATGTCAGTAAGATCTTACTAAATCTCCAGCCTTTCTTTGCAATGACAAACAGATACTATGAAGTGATTTTTAATTGAAGCAGTCAAAATAACCACATATTCAGACAGTAAAACATCTTTGCCAATTTTGTTCAATAAATTAAGTCAATTTTGTGCTAGGTAAATAAATCACTTTTTGGTCTCTAAACATATTGTTTTACCATAGTCTATAAAGTCTGTGTGAACTTTATATTAAAAAGTGTGAAAAATGCCTGCATTCTTACAAGAACTCAAGTTCAACCAATTTATGTTGGTTTATACACCTGGGAGAAGTGAGTTTTGTATTCACTTGTTTCTTCTTTACAGTACTGACTCAGGCCAAATTAATCTTGATTGTTGCTATTTTACATCAGGACAGCTCTTGCCTTGGGAGTTGTAGGGTTCATGACTACTATTAGGATATAGGACATTGGAATTCTGGAACTCCAGTCCAATGCATAAGCCAAAGAGGAACTTTATCCCATGGATCCTGGTACATTTCAAGAGAAAAAATGATAAGCAGTGCTTTCTCTCTTCCTGCACCAGAGTTTAACCATGAGCAAGCTGGTGCAGGGGAAAGGGGCTCGTCAGCAGCAGAGCCACTTCTGCCCTTATATCAGAACTTTGATTTCTTTTATTTCAGATTAAGAGATGATATTCTCCTTAACCTTCTTTCATGTATTCATCTATTAGATCATCTGATTAAATTCTGAAGGCACAGAATGATGGGAATATGATCTGTCAAAAATATCCTATTATTGCTATATTTCTATCTAATTCTGGGTTAAGTTTGTCTTTTGTTTGTTTTTACCTGGTGTACTGAAATTTATCCCAAACCAGAATGTCATAATTGTCGATTAATTTCTGTAGAACAAAAAAAAATTCTTGTCTGGACCTGGTGAATCAGATATACCCGAACAATAGTGATGCTGTGAATGATACTGAAAATGAAAGCATACAGCGGCTGAGATTCTGGGTTTATGCATAGTAATCATATGGCTGCACCAAATACTTCTGAATTTTAAGATCTGTTTTTCATTTCCAGTCAAATAAAACAGGGCTGAGATTTAATTTTCCCTATGATTTTCCTATGGTAACAAAGAATTGTTAAAGTTCAATACATAAAGCATGAGGTAACTGAACATGTATTAGAATTTCTAAAGCAATTGCCCAAGGCTAGCTAGTTTCAGTTTCTTTCCTAGATCTATATGATTGAATAATATATTTCCATAAAAACTTTGAAGCTTAGCGGTACTTAATGGAAAAGTACACATTAAAGGAGACCTCAAAGGGACAAAAGCCAACATTGGACCAGACAACTTGCCATTTAATGGGCATTTCTCAGTATCATTCCATAAGCCCATTATAATATACAGAGACTATTCATTTAAATGTTCCAAGATAAATGGAACCTATTTTTCTCAAATAATATACAGTAACACCTATTCATTTTAGGGAATTTGGAAAATAAAGGAGAATATAAAAAGCAGCCTCATCCCTCCGTACAAAAAAAATCACTGTAACAACAATTTGCAGTTCAGTTTTGCAATGTATATAGCTAAAATTTTTCCTTTTCAAAATTGAGATTAAACCATACATGCTGTTTTGTATTCTGCTTTTATCATTTAATAGTGTACCATTAAATATTGTATCATTATGTATCATTAAAATCATATCATTCAATATTAATGATTATATAGCATGTAATCATAATAATATATAAGCCTATAAAGCCATTATAATATACAATATGCCATATACTATATCATTAAAATTATATCATTTAATTTTAATATTGTTTCATTAAATCTCCTTTAAAAACATTTTTTTCATATCAGTTTCCTGGCTAAAACCTCAGATTTGCCTAAAAGGTGTCGTGAACCCTTCCTACTCCCCCAGAGTTACCATGCGCCTCTCGTGTGTCCTCTCTCTGCTGCAGCCACAGCCTCCTTGTACATGTGCTACTGCTGGTCACCTCACGCTTTGTCCATTCTCTCCTCTCTGCCTCTCTCCACTCAGGGTTCATCATTCCTCAGGGAAAACTCCTCGCCACACACAAACATCTTCCAGTTACAGGACCTCTCATATCTAGAACAGTACTTTCTCTTTCAACACTAGGGATCATTTTCTTTTCCTCCATTATTTATTTAATGTTTGTCTTCCTGCTTTGCTCACTACTATGTTCCCAGCACCTATCACAATGTCTCACATAGAGAAGACCCACAGTAGCATTTGCTAAAATAAGGACTGACTATAAATAAGATCTTAGTAAACAAGAGCCATAGTGTATCTGATCAATTCTCAGGACAAATTCTTTACAATATAACTGTCAAAAGTTACATACATTTTGAATGGTTTCAATAAATATCACTCGCCCTTAAAATTACACACAGACACTGGTTATTGTACCATTATTTTCTAAATAGCTGCCCATTTAATAAAAGAAACTAAATATTGACAGTTTAAAATGCATTTTTAATTATAATACCAATGAGAATGATTTTTTTCATATATTTACTTGCTGATGGTAGTTCTTCTGTGATACCTTGTTGGTAAAATTTTCTATTCACATACCTGGATTTTCTTTCCTAAGTTATATTAATATATTATATGACTTTCCAAATACAGTCAGTCCCAGACTTACAATGGTTTGATTTACAATTTTTTGACTTTACAATGGTGCAAAGGCGACACGATACACGTGTATTCAGTAGAAACCTTGCAATGAGTATCTGTACATTCTGTTTTTCACTTTCAGTATGGTTTTTGATAAATAACATGAGATATTCAAAACTTTATAAAATAGGCTTTGTGTTAGATGATTTTGCCCAACTATAGGCTCATGTAAGTGTTTTGGATGCTTGTAAAGTATGCTAGACTAAGTTATGATATTCAGTAGGTTAGGTGTATTCATTGCATTTTTGACTCACAATATTTTCAACTTAACGATGGGTTTATCAGGATGTAACCCCATTGTAAGTCAAGAAGCATCTGTAGTTAGCCATCTGTCTCTATTTATTGAAGGTCTTTTCTATAATCATTGCTTTGACATTCCACCTTTGTTACATTTTAATGCAATGAAGAATTTGACTTTTTTTTCATATGCCTTATAATTTTTTGTTGAAAACCAGGCATGATGTATTGGGTATTAGAAACTGGTATACCCAATTTAGTGTGATGTTTTGTTTGGCTAGGAGCTAAGTATGTTTTACATTTGCTACAACTGTAGGTGATAGAACTTCAATTTCCTTATTTTCCCCCCTCCTCTGCTGTCTTTGGGTTTCCCTAAGAATTCCTTCTTAGAGTCTGTATCTTGCAGCTCTCTCAGGTGCTATCTACTATTTTTATACTGGAGCCATGTTGATGTGGTGGTAAGGTGTACAGGAAAAAAGAAATTCTGTAATTTCATGATTAAATCTCAGTTTTTTGGGGTGGCTGAATCCCTAGGGACCATCAGATCCCAGTACTTATCTACCATTATTTTTTTCTTTTATGAGACAGGAAGGCTGGAGGGGATGGACAAGAGCTGGCCAATTGCTCTTTTCCCAGGTCAGATAACCCCTGCGTAAGTCAGTTTCCCTTGGAGGGCTGGCCTTTGCATGGGGAATGCCCTGGGTGTATTTCAAACTGCTTGCTGTTTTTCTTCCCTGAGTCTGGAACAAGAGAGGATTTTTCTCTCATCTTTATAGTAAGAACCTGATGGGATTCCAAGACATAACATCCATAAAAGTATAGGAGCCCTACTCAGTCTGGGCCCTGAGAATTTTAAACTTTAAACTAGTCCATACTCTGCCTCCAGCAATTCATCAAAATTGCCAGTTCAGTGTTCCTACCAGCTACTGGCTCCAGTGGCTTTGGTTTTAGGTTGCTGATCTCACCTGTGATTCTCTGTATTCATCTGTCTCTCCAACTTTTGGGGTGGTGGTTTGCCCTGTGACCTTAATTCTCTGACAGAGCTTTACCAATGCTTTTTTTTTTTTTTTTTTAATGCAGATTCCGATTACCATCTGGAGTCATTTGCTTTCATCCTGAAGAATTTTGCAGTCTATTAGAAACAAATTCTCTTAATTTTTATTTATCTGGAAAGTACCAATTTTACCTCCATTTTTGAAAGATAATTTTGCAGGATATAGGATTCTTGGTTGATGGACTTTTTTCATCTGAGCAGTTTGAATGCTATCCTACCATCTTTTGGCCTCTATTGTTTCTGCTGAGAAGTAGTAATCTGCTAATCTTATTGGGGATCTCCTGTAAGTAACAAGACATTTCTTTCTTGCTGTTTTCAGGTGTTTCTCCTAGACTTTGACTTTCAGCATTTTTACTATGATGTGTCTGTTTGTGGATCTGTTGAATGTATCCTACTTGGCATTCACTAAGAATCCTTTATGGATAGGTTATTATTTTTCAGTAAATTTGGAATGCTTTCAGCCACTATTTCTTCCAATATTATCTTCTGTTCCTTTCTCTCTCTACTCTCCTTCCATACTCCTATTAAGCATGTGTTGCTGTGTTTAATAGTATCCCACATTTCTCTTAGGCTCTCTTCATTTTCCTTCATTCTTTCTTTTCTCTATTCTTCAACTTACATATTCTCTACCATAGATTTTCAAGGTTACTACTTTTTTCTTCTGCAAGTTGAAATCTACCGTTGAGCTCCTCCAGGATGTTTTTTTTTATTTTTTAATTTCAATAGTACTTTTCAACTCTAGAATTTCCATTTGATTCATTTTAATAATTTGTATCTCTCGACTGTTTTCTCTGCTTGATACAACATTGTCATCATATCTTCCTTTTCTTCTTTAACTGGGATTTCCATTAGGTCTGTGAACATGTTTATAATGGCTACTTTGAAGTTTTTTCCTGATAAATCCAACATATGCTCACTCTTACAAGAAGCTTCTGTTGCCTATTTTGTTTGTAGTGTATGAGTCATACTTTCCTATTTTTTTGCATGACTCATAATTTTCTTCTGGAAACTAGATATTGTAGGAAATATTCTATAGCAACTCTGGGTATTGGTTCTACACTTTGGGGCTTTTTATCATTATTTGCTTATTTTTTCATTTAGTGACTGGCTAGATTATTTAAATGAAGTTTATTTCTCATCTAGAATGTGAAGCCTCCAACATTGCTCCTCAAGGAAGCACAGCTTTGGGCACGCCCACAGTCTTCCTGGGATGACAGTGGTTTTGGTAAGGATCTCCTCCTTTTTCTTTCCCTGACCACATCCACCTATTAAACTCCACTAACTGCTAGTTGATGGCTCTACTGCTTTCAACAACGGCCTGAGGCATAACTTACTATACAAACTGTTTTAATCAAATTCTGACTTCTTTAAAGAAATGGTTTCTGAGGCCAATGTTTGAGATTTATCCTGACCTCAGGAGGGCTCCCCCCAGGCAAAATCTCGATCCAGGGTTCTAGAGCTGGGGGTGGAGACAACAAAAAGTTTCTCTGAGTGTTATGTGTACTCACACATGAATGTGGAGACTGAGCGTGGAGGCTGAGGCCCTCTTAGCTTATATCTCTTGACATGGAACCATTGCCTCCAGAGCAATTGGGGCCCCAGCATTCCTAGAGTGTCCAGGCCAAGGTAGAGGCTCATAGGCACAAGTAGAGGCTAGGTAGAAGAAGGAAGCCTCCACCTCTCCACTGCATCCATTTGGGGCTTTGACTCAGCAACAGGTAGCCCTCCTGAGAAGAAAGCCCTCAGACCTGGAGCCTGAGGCATAAGGAGACCTGTGTTCTTGACTGCAGCAGTCAGAACCGGAATCTCTACCTGTCTGAGCTGAAAGGGAGGAAGAGGGAAGAGGAGGGAGCACTCCTGATTCAAATTCCACATTTCTTACTGAATTTTTGTACATTTTCTTCAATAGATGTTTATTTGCTGTTTACCTTCAGAACAAACCATTTCCAAAATCTTTCATTTTTAAAAAAAATAATTTATACCAGTTTCACTGGGGATTGGGTCAGCAGAGCCCCACATGCTGTCATGTTGTAAGTTGATATCTTCTGATTTTTTAATGTTTATTAACAAGGTCCCCTCCTCAATTCTCTTATGGGTGGTAAAAATACTAATAAAACACTTATCCATTACTCTTAGGTCAAATTAAATGACATTGCCAATATCTAGACATTTATTTCTACAAAAACAACCACTTCATGGCTAACCTACTATATGTCAGGTGTAGTTCTAACCACCTTATGTATACAGGCATCCCTCATGTTATTGTGCTTCACTTTATCATTCTTTGCGGATACTGCATTCTTTACAAATTGAAGGTCTGTGGCAACCCTCTGTTGAGCAAAGTCTATTTATACCATTTTTCCAACAGCACATGCTCACTTTCTGTCTCTGTGTCACATTTTGGTAATTTCTGCAGTATTTCAAACTTTTTTATCATTATATTTGTTATGGTGAACTGTGATCAGAGATCTTTGATGTTACTACTGTACTTGTTTTGGGGTGCCACAAACCACAGCCATATAACATGAATGTAATCAATCAAAGTTGTGTGTATTCTGACTGCTCTACTAACTGGCGGTTCCGATCTCACTCCCTCTCCTCAGGCCTCCCTATTTCCTAAGACACAACAATATTGAAATTAGGCCATTTAATAACCCTAAAATGACCTCTAAGTGGTCAAGTAAAAAGAAGAGTCACACCTCTCTCACTTTAAATCAAAAGCTAGATGATGAAGCTTAGTGAGAAAGGCATGTCAAATGCAGAGATAGGCCAAAAATTAGGGCTTCTGCAGCAAACAGCCAAGTTGTGAAAGAAAAGAAAAAGTTCTTGGCGGAAATTAAAAGAGCTACTCCAGTGAACACATGAATGATAAGAAAGAGAAACAGCCTATTGCAGATACGGAGAAAGTTTTACTGGTCTGGATAGAAGATCAAATCAGCCACAACATTCCTTTAAGCCAAAGCCTAATCCAGAGCAAAGCCCTAACTCTCTTCAATTCAGTGGAGGCTGAGAGAGGTGAGGAAGGTGCAGAAGAAAAGTTTGAAGCTAGAAGAGGTTGGTACATGAGATTTAAGGAAAGAAGCCATGTCCATAGCATAAAAGTACAAGATGAAACAGCAAGTAATGATGTAAAAGCTACAGCAAGCTATCTCAAAGATCTAGCTAAAATCATTGATGAAGGTGGCTACACTAAACAATAGATTTTCAATGTGGATAAAAAAGCCTTCGATTGGAAGAAGATGCCATCTATGATTTTCATAGCTAGAAAGAAGTCAATGTCTGCCCTGAAAGTTTCAAGTGACTGACTGACCCTCTTCTTAGGGATAATGCAGCTGATGATTTTAAGTTGAAGCCAATGCTGATTTACCATTTTGAAAATCCTAGGACCCTTCAGAATTATATGAAATCTACTTTTCCTGTGCTCTATAAATGGAACAATAAAGCCTGTATGGCAGCACATCTGTTTACAGCATGGTATACCGAATATTTTAAGCCCACTGCTGAGAACCACCACTCAGAAAAAAAATTCCTTTCAAAATATTACTGCTCATTGATAATGTACCCGGTCATCCAAGAGCACTGATAGAGATGTACGAGGCGATTAATGCTGTTTTCATGCCTGCTCACATAGCATCTGCCCTGCAGCCCATGGATCAAGGAAAAAATTTTTATTTTCAAGTCTTATTATTTACAAAATACATTTTGTAAGGCTATAACTGCCATAAACGGTGATTCCTCTGATGGAGCTGGGCAAAGTAATTTGGAAACCTTCCAGAAAGGATTCTCCATTCTAGATGCCATTAAGAATATTCATGATTCACGGGGGGAGGTCAAAATAGCAATGGTAACAGGAGTTTGAAAGACATTGATTCCAACCTTCATGGATGACTTTGAGAGACTCAAGACTTCAAGTAATTACAGATGTGGTAGAAATAGCAAGAGAACTAGAATTAGAAGTGGAGCCTGATGATGTGAATGAATTGCTGAAATCTCCTAATCAAATGTGAATGAATAAGGAGTTGTTTCTTATGGACGAGCAAAGAAAGTGGTTTCTTGAGATGGAATCTACTCCTGGTAAAGATGTTGCAAACATTGTTAAAATGACAAGAAAGGACTTAGAATATTACATAAACTTAGTTGATAAAACAGTGACACGGTTTGAGAGGACTGACTATACTTTTGAAAGAAGCACCATTGTGGGTAAAATGCTATTAAACAGCATCACACACTACAGGGAGATCTTTTGTGAAAGGAAGATTCAATTGATGTGGCCAACTTCATTGTTGTCTATTTTAAGAAACTGGCACAGACACTCCAAACTTCAGTAACTACCCACTGATCAGTAAGCAGCCATCAACATTGAGGCAAGACCCTTCACTAGCAAAAAGGCTCAGATGATCATTAGCATTTTTTAGCAATAAAGTATTTTTTAAATTAAGGTATGTACATTGTTAGACACAATGCTACTGCACACTTAATAGAGTACAGAACAGTATAGACAACTTTTACATGCACTTGGAAATCAAAAAATTGTGTGACTTGCTTTATTGTGATATTCACTTTATTGTGGTAGTCTGTGGCAAATCTATAGTATCTCCGAGGTATTCTTGTATCATAGTCTTTAATCCTCTCAACCCAATGAGGTAACTACTATTATCCCTGCTTTATAGATGAGAAAAACCTTTACACAGAGGTTAAGTGATTTTGTAAGAGACTGACAGCAAATATGAGGGTAGGTAGGATCCAAACCCACACAACAGGCTCCAGGGTATACGTTCGTAAGCACAATATAGTAAATCTTAAATTAACAGTTATTTTGGATTTTTCTTGAGAGACAAACATATCATTTCCAAACAATGATATATTTTCTTCTCACTTTTCCTTTCCAATAGCATTGCTACTATTTATCATGGCTAATTATATTGGCTAGAAATTCTAAAACAATGTTAAACAGCAGCAGCAATGAGGCTGAGAGGGGGTGAAACAAAGAGTTATAATGGGGCTGAACAAGGGCATTTCTCTGTGTTGATGGATCAGTTGTGTATCTTGACTGTGGAAGTGATTAAAATGAATTTATATATAGGATCAAGTTATATAGAACTATTCAAACATATAGACACAAATGAGGGCATATTAAAACTGGTGAAAACTTAGCATTGTTTCTATTCTAGTTAACAGCATTGTATGAATTTCAGTTTCTTGGTCTTGATACTACACTATAGTTATACAAGACATCACTACTGGCAGAAGTTGAATGAAGGTGGCACATGATTCTGTGCATTATTTTTGCAACTTACTGTGAGCCTGTATTTCCAAATAACAGTAATGGCAAGAGCACTTCATTTTATTCTAGATATTAAGAGTAATGTTTTAGGATTTCACTTATAGGTACAATTGGTTTAAGATATATATCATTTATATACTTAAAGGGTAATATTCCCACAAAACATAAAGAAACTGAGCTGAGAGACTTCAAGATGTCAAAGGATCTTACCTAATCTAATTCATACATGGGTTAAAAAAAAAAAAATCCCAAAGATTATATTCAGCAATGGCATGGAACTTCAGGGTAAGAATTAAGATCAATGATTTATGATTTTTTTCACCTTTAAGAGAATAATACAGCTAACAGACAATTACAATAAGGCTCTATTAATCTGGTACTTCTACTACTTTCTTGTCACTGATTTCTATTGAAGCATACAAGGAGATTTAGTCTTCATGAAGAGAACAGAACAGCATAAACACCAAAAGAAGAAGATTCTGCATGTTGGTTATACAATATTAATCCATCCAGCAGATCTACTGGATGCCCAGTATATGTTTGGCAGATGAAGTCCATGCTTGAAACATGACTCATATATATGGAAAGGTAGTGACATGTTCTATGCAGAAAACCAAAGCAGGGAAAGGGGTTCAGCAATAATTGGAGAAATGGGAAGAGGGATATTTTAGATAAGGAGGACCTTTCTCAGGAGATGATATTTGAGAAAACAACTGGACCAAGGGAGGGACCAGGCCATGGAAAAATCTTGGGAACAGCACTCAAGGCAAATTTCCTGAACAAATTAGGAAGCTGTTGAAATAAATAAGGTGAGAGATGGCAATGACTTGAGATATCCAGTAGTATGGCTTTGGATGCAAGTAACAGAATACTTGAGTAATACTGATTAATAGCGTTTTATTAATCACACAGAATAATATGTCTGTAGGAAATTATTCCAGTGTTGGTGCTGCGGCTAAGTAGCTAAATGATGTCAGCATGTTGGTAGACATCTTTTCTGACCCACTCATGGCTATAGACAGCAACTAATGCATGGCTAGTATAGTACCAGGCATTGCACTTACAGTAATATCCAATCAGGAGGTCTTTCTCACCATGCCACTCTGTTCATGTCTTTACGTCATGTTTTTTCATACACACAGTGGTGACATATACCCGCTCTCCTCCTATGACATCTACTTATAATGACCAATACATGTCAAACACTAAGCAGTATTTCTGGCATGTAGTAAATAATCCTTACAAGTTCACTATTATAATTGTTTTCAGTTGAAGTTATTTTAGGGCATTCTGTATCCCCACATACTCATTTGAGTAATGCAAAAGAGAGTGGGGGTGGGGGTGTGTTTTATGAGGGCTCCCATTTCTGCTGGGGCTGCTTGCCCTTTACTCATAATTGAATGAGAAGTCCACTCTAATTGCTTTGCTAGTTCTAGCTCTGTACAGAAGGCCACATGAGAAAAGAGATGAGAGGATTGTTGCAAGGGGGTTTAGAGGTCTGTGACTCACTGCTGAGAGGAGCACTCAACGGTCAGGTGTGCACGGCTACAGGAGCTGGGTCTCAAACCCTACCCAGAAGCCAGAAAACATCTTCCAACTCCAAATTCACCTGCTAGTACACCAGGCGTAATCTTAACAAAGAACTTCTTTTAAACTATCCCTCACATGAGCTCCACAGCCCCCTACCTCTATATGGAGAATTTCCTGATGAGCTGTGATCTGCCCGTTCAAGAACCCCAAGGCCCATCACATTCCTGAATACAGCCTTTTCTGATATACAACACATGCATTGATCTGGGAAAATTCTGTACAAATTTATGCCTTTCAATAAGTAGGAATCATGTCATATTGAATATCAATATGTGCTTACTAATGGTGATGAAGATGAGTCCTCTTGTAGAAAACCAGTCCCAATTTAACATCTATAGCCTGCTAGCACTTTTTGTTTCTTTCATTGCAACAAATTTCTTTCTAGCATATTTCTCCATGAATATTGCTCTTTTCCAATAACTAATCCCCCTAAACTCTATCCAAAAGGACACTGAACCTTGTAGGAGAGGAAAAATTTTCCTCTACCCTCTCAGGTTCTCTGGCTGAGTCTGAAATTAACGGACGGCAGAATAACAGAAAAAAAGTACATAATTTTATTTGGTGTTAAAAGTTTACATGGGAAAGGGTGAGGGGAGGCTTCATAAAAAGACAGAAAACCCCCAAAGAAACAGCTATGCTTGGAAGCTTTTATACTATTTGGAAAAAGGATTAAAATTTTGAAGCGAAGAGACAAGGAGGAGGAAAGGAACTCTGGGCTTCCTGGGGCGGCAGTGGGGGAAGGCTCACATTAGATAACAGCTGGTCTCCACATACTGTAGATAATGACTAGTAAGTAGAGTTTGTTTGCACAAACTCTTTCTCAGTGTCATCTCATCTCTAGTAATAAGGTTGTTATTCCTTTTCTGGGAATTCCCTTTACAGGAAGTGGAGGCAGAGAGGAACACCTTCTTCATAAGGGAAACTTATCATCTGTTTTCAGGCAGATGGAAGAGGGCAGAGAGCTCATTCTGTGTCTGCTTTTTCTCACTTACCTTCATCTCAAAATAATCCATATGCCAGAGTGGTGTACTTTGGGGTGGCATATTCCAATCTCTTACAACTTCTATGTCATGAACTTTGCCAGAGATACTGAAAAGATTGAGGAGGAAAGGGAAGAATGAAGAGAGACGAAAAGGAATTTTAAAATAATAGGGACAAAGGAGTTAATGTAACCAGATATATGAAAACAAAATTAAAACTGCCCCCTAAAATTAGCACTCTGTCCTTTCTATTTCAAGCACTACTTCTAAAATCAATAAAAATACAGCACACATGTATTAATATATGCACTATGGTACAGTATACAAACTGTACCTCAAGAAAATAGACAGGATATTGGGCTTATAGTTAAGAGACCTGGATATTGGTTTTGGTTCTCTAAGTGTGCATATATGTGTATCCAAAGACATATACGCACACAGATACGTACATGTATCTTTGGAGAAGTTTACTACTTGTTCCTTGGTTTGCACAGTAGCAAAATTAAAATAATCAAGCATGTCCATCCCAATAACTCTTGTCATTCTTTGGTGAGTCAGTGATAAGGAGACATGGGATAAATGGGATTGGAAATGTAAGTTCTAGACTCCTAGCTTAAAAGCTTTAAATGATTTACATAAATCTGCATGTCGAGTTCAAAAAGCACAAATCTGTAATATTAAAGTTAATTAGGGAAAATTACTATTTAATATAAATCCAATATTCAAGAATAACACAGATAAAATACAGAGCAGTTTTTAAAACCAATTGTTTTAATCATTCCCTGATTAGGATAGCTAAAATAAGCTTCACACACATATGGTACTGCCCATGGGGTGCACAACTCCCACACAGCCCACAGCGGGAGAGCAGAGCAAGGAGAAAGAGCACCCAGGGAGCTGGGATGACACGGGCCGTGGGTTACTGCCCAGTGCTCCAGTGAGAGAGGTGGGGCTGACAGGGTCTTCACTGGTTCCAGTTGCTCCAAAGACTCAGACGGGAGAAACTCAAAACACTTCAGCCAGTCCTATGGTTGGTGGGGAAGTACTGTCCCCGAAAGCTTGTTGATATCTTTTTTTTTTTTTTTGCTATCTCATTGTGGTTTTTTTTTTTTTTTATTTAAGCGTAATATGGGGGTACAGATGTTTAGGTTACGTGTGTTGCCCTTGCCCCCCTTCTCCCTTCAGTCCAAGTTTCAAATATGTCCATCCTATTGCGTGGTGCGCATTGCACTTTTTGTGTATGCATATACCCGTCCCCTCCTCCCTCTTCCCCGCCCAACATCCAATAGATGTTATTCTTATATATGCACTTATGTGTTGATCAGTTAATACCAATTTGATGGTGAGTACATGTGGTGCTTGTTTTTCCATTCTTGAGATACCTTGCTTAGTAGAATGTGTTCTAGCCCTCTCCAGAAATATATAAGAGGTGCTATATCACCATTGTTTCTTAAAGCTGAATAGTACTCCATGGTATACATATACCACAGTTTATTAATCCACTCATGTATTGATGGACACTTGGGTTGTTTCCACATCTTTGCAATTGTGAATTGTGCT